>CM055643.1:11599288-11659288 GCA_029378325.1 Elaeagnus macrophylla
TACAAATCAAACACATTTTTACAGTTTTACTAGCTTTAGGATTCTAGTTACTTAGAGTTTTAGTTTTACTAGAACTCTATTTAATTAGTCTTTTATTTTCATTAGAACTCTATTTAGATTAAAAAGTTAGTTATTTAAAACCACTGCAATTCCTTGAGAGACCGACCTTGGAAGTTGCTTATCACTTTACTACGAGTGATTCGTACACTTGCGAGTACACATTTTAACACATCAACTGTACAGTTTGAAATTTTTCAACCCTCCCCTATTCTTTCTAACATTCGATTGCAGGATAGCATAAGTAACAGAATTGAGGCTCAAAACATTGAATGGAGAGGGAAGGACAAACTGATAAATTTAAGTCGGGATGATGCCTACAAAGAATGCATTAAGCATTCTAACTACAAAAACTCGACTTGGAGGACGAAAGCTCATTTTGAGAAAGATAAGGGAGGAGATAAACAGTACAATTACACATTTAACCCCCCTTGACACGAGATCAGTCACGTCTTGCTAAGACGTTAAACTAAGCCCTTAATGGGAGGCACCCATTCGGTATCGTATCTCTTTCATTGTTTTTATTTCTTTTATCATATTTTTATTTTTTTATTTGTTTTTATTTTATTTTATTCTTTATTGTTTAACTTAGTTTAATGTTTTTCTGTTTTCATCTGACTTAGTTATAATCTAAAATTGGGTTTGAGTTTGAATTGTGTTGCATACACTTTGAGGTTCAATATATGTTCATACACATAAATTCTTCATGAGAAAAACGAGGAACAGTGAACCGGAGCATAGCGAGTAACGACACAATCTCATACGAAAGGGGGGTAACTTCTCACACTTTTTCTTAATATCTTTTGTTCTTCTTTTTCACATTGAGGACAATGCACAAAATAGGTTGGGGGTGGGAAGAATATTCCATGAGCATGAAATATGACCAATTTTAAATTTTTAACTTTGTCACTTGAATTGTTTTTAGTTAGTGTCGTGTCTACTTGATTCAATCCGGAAATCTATGATATTAACATGATTGTAATGAAGATGACATATGAGAGATGTTAGATTTTTACCTAAGCAACGAAGCACACAAATGTTGGATTCATCTAATTTGAGAATTTTGTGGTACTTGTGGTAGTTTGCATGGTTAGTATAACTATTCTGATTTGTGGAATGTATGCATGTTCATGATATGTTTTAAGTCTCAACAATCTCTAGAACTCATTTGAAAACACGTTGAAGCGAAATAATAGAAACAAACACCACTTAGAAAATGATTTAGGCCATCTTTGGACCGTTTGAACTTTTCATGTTTTCCCGCAATATTTTATCAATAGCACACCCTTGAACTCAACATTGACATACATTGAACTACCCTTAGTGATAAGAGTACTTAATGTAATATTTGATTTTCATGAGCAATTATGTTGTGTTTATCTTGCTTCATCATAAAAAAAAAAATGATGATGATTGAAACAGTAAGCAAGAATATAAAAAAAAAAAAAAAAGAAGAAAATCAAGCAAAAGATCCAAAGGACATTTGAATTGAAGGGAGGATGGAAAAGAACACTTGGTAGAAAAAGTTGAAAATATGTTTGTGAAATAAAAAGTACTCTTATCATATGAAAACATCATTTTTGTACTTTCATGATCACACACCTAGCCACAACTTTACAAGCTTAATGAAGTCCTATTGATTCTAGGTAGTTTAGTTTCTATATTAGTGGAGATGAGTTTGAAAAATGAGCATATGGAGTTTATAAGTGCAAAAATTCACATTCATATTTTACTTGCACATTTATGAGACATTGAAATGTAATCTATGAATATCATGCATGACACGGTCAGATAGTATAACTAACGGGTTTGTGGTGTGATTGGTTGTTCAAAATTCGATTACCATGATGAGTTTGATGTTTGGACTGTTTTTAAGCTTAGGTGATGTTTAACTATTTCATGTATCATTCGTTGTTAACAATTTTTGAGATGTATGCATGGATTGATTCAAGTATGTTTAGAGTCTTTATTAGTTTTGAGAGTCGTACGATGTTTGTGGGTGTCATCACTGGAAACCCTCACGAGACTATAACTCGTCCACTAGGGCCACCTAGGGGTTTAAAGGCTTGTTGCATATGCTAAATGCAACCGTGACAATCTACGGAAGTGATTTAGGTTAGGTTAGTTTATTTTATTTATTTTATTTTAGTTTTTAGATCGCTTCACTTGCTAGAGACTAGCAAAAAGCTGGTTGGGGGTTGTGATGAGTGCTCGAAAAGCACTAATATTTCGTGATTAATTGTGCTTAATTGATTGATATATAGATTTATTATGATTATTATTTCGATTATTTTCATAAATCTATCCATTCGGAGTCACGGGTATATTTTAGTGCATTTCAGGTGTTTTTAGCGTCAAATGAGTCAAATGATGAAAACACGCAAAGACGGGGCATCTACGGCGGTCGAATCACGAGTTACGGGCTAAACGAGACAAATATGTAAGCCTTACATAATGTGCCATCACATGTGTAAAGGGGTAACGTGAAGAAAAGCAAAGCAACACGCGCCGCGGCGAGGGAATTGCATGCCGCGGCGGGGAGCTCTCGGGTTTTTGCATATTTTTCAATTTTTGTGTTGCGCCGCGGCGGGGAAAATGCATGCCGCGGCGCGCCTATTCCTATGGTACATAGGATTTGTAGAAACCCTTACATCTATAAATACCCCCTTAGAGTCCCCCTTACATACAACTCGACCAATTCGTACACAACTCTCATTCTTCTCAATTTTGCGACCCAAACACTACATTCAATCAGTTTTGAGAGCGTTGCCACACTCTAACGAAGCGAGAGACAATATTCTAAGGATTCAAGGAAGCCAACGACGATCGAAGATAAAGCTTACGGAGAAGAACGTCATCCAATCCATAAGCGGTATTTAGATCTAGGACTTTCTTGTTGTTATAGAATTAATTCCTCTTCTCTATTTGTTAAAGTGTATGATCATATTTTATTTGTCTATGAATAATAATATGAACATGAGCGGCTAGTTTAATTATGGATGTTTAGTTTGTGTTGCCATGTTTGCTAGAATTGTGTATGGTGTATCTTATTAATTTATGAATAAATTATTTTTTGATTAAGAGCATGTTTAGATGTTTGATTATGAATAATCATGGGCCCATTTGATGTTCGTAGTTAGGTTGAAAAATCTGAGAATTTAGTTATAGGAACGTCACCTTAACTTTATTCCGAAACACTTAATCAAAGCTTCAAGTTAGTGACTTAGTCATAGCATTAATTTGATTGGCATGTTTTCCTTGCGCATAATTTGATTGCTATTTAATTTACCCCCGCCAAAGGCAGTTAATTAGTTAATCAACAAAGAGACCTACCCCCGCCAAAAGGAGTTTTGTAATTAAAAGGAAAGCCGGTTGTTTTGTTTATATAGGACGTTCATGTTATCTCACCATACCTTTTCGATGCAAGCATGGTCAACCAAGCTAAACGTCCATACATCCTCTATTGATATTTGATTTAATTGAATTGATTGTTTGATTGCGATTTTGTTTTCGTTTGAGTGTCGTATGATTGTTCTCGTTACCAAAAACAAACAACCTTTTTACAGTTTTATTAGCGTTAGGATTCTAGTTACTTAGAGTTTTAGTTTTACTAGAACTCTATTTAATTAGTGTTTTGTTTTCATTAGAACTCTGTTTAAGTTAAAAGTTAGTTATTTAAAATCACTGCAATTCCTTGAGAGACCGACCTTGGAAGTTGCTTGTCACTTTACTACGAGTGATTCGTACACTTGCGAGTACACATTTTAACACATCAGTAGACTGACTCCAATCGTCGCCCCTCCATCGTTGGTGTTTCTGAGATTTTGAGGTCACGATACACCTTTACATCTCAGGGACCAAACAAACAAGACATAGTGGCCTGATGATGTCAATTGAGCCACAGATAGCAAATTTTTCTTCATTCATGGGACATGATAAACATCTTGAAGTGGCACCTGGTTAGAATTATATCGAGGTGTAACTGTCGTCTTATCGATGTGAGCTATCGGTAATCTTGAGTTGTCAGCTGTCACCACCACACACTTCCCTTGTACTCAGACAGGTTTTGTAACTTCTTTTTATCACTCATCATATGATTTAAGCAGCCCGAATCGACGATCCATTCATTCTTGTAGTCAATTTGTTCTGGTGTTGTTACCGTGAAAGCTAATTCTTCTTCCTCCATAGCAAATAACGTTTCGGCATCCCAACCATCTTCGCTATTCTCCTTAGAACTGGAAGTAGCAGTATTACTTTCAATAGGCTTTTTCTTTGTCCAACATTCTTTCGCCATGTGGCCCATCTTCCCGCAGTTGTAACACTTGTCATCAAACTTTCTACTATTACCGCGATTCTTTGATGCTCCCTCTGGACAAGAGCCTCTATTTTCTTGATAAAGTTTCACCTTGTCAGCATCCTTTTTAGATCCACTACCAGAGTACCACTTAAAAGTGCCTCTAGTTTTGCTGGTGTAAAGTGCTTCCTCCTCACTCTTTAGCGAGACTCCTCCTATTTGCTTAGCCATAGCTTCCTGGCCTGCAAGCAAATTTTCAAACTCAACAAGCGATAGTTGTGTTGGCCATCCTTGTATAGCGGCAATGAACCCTCGATATTCGGGTCTCAAACCATGGATAATTATTCTCTTTATCCTGGTTTCTCCAATAGGAGCTGTCGGATCTAATTCTGAAATTTTGCAGCATATCACCTTCATCTTGTGAAAATATTGGGCAATCGTCATGTCGCGTTGCACCATTGATAGCAACTCATTCTCGAGAAGTTGCAGTCTTGTATCATTCTTCTTTGAAAAGAGTTTAACAAAAGTGTCTCATGTTTCCTTTAGTGTTTTGGCATCCCGAATGTGCTTTAACATTTCTTCTTCAATTGTGGTCTTTAAAGCAAACATCGTTTTGCCTGCTTTATATATACATAATTTTTAAAATAAAGAATAACTTTTACCAAACATAAAAGAAGGAAGATGGAAAAATAAGCAAAAATTCAAAAAAATAAAATCCATAAGAAAAACTTTGGACCAATTTATATATAAAAATAACAAATTAAATTAAAATAAGAAGGGAGAATATACCAAAATCAAGTGGGGGCTGCTCAATGAGAATAGTCATCTTCAAATCAGAGAACGAGAATACAAAAATAATGGGAGATAAATAAATTAATGAATTAAGAAAGGAAAAGGATGAGAAAAGAGTTGGAGATGAAAATGCATGTTAATGGATGATTGGTATTTATAAGTGGCCGGAGCGTCCTTCCCAGAGAATTCGGAGATTATATGTCCTTACCTGAAAATCTAACAAGTTTTCCTTATTTTTATTTTTATTTTATTATAGAATCCTATTTATTATTTTACCAAGTAAAAAACAGCGAAAGCTGGAAACAGAAAGAGTCGTGCAAGTTGATAAAACCAGAGATACGGGGGATGAGATATAATCATATAATTAATCATTAATTTTACGATTTATCTAATCCTTTTTGTTAACTTACTGATCACGAACATAAAAAGAAAAATTATAAGGGGTGGGTCCCAATGCAATAAGAAGAGTTCTGTGTCCTTCAAAATAAACTTCATTCTCAACACTGACTCAGCTTGGCCTTGGATTATCACATACTGAAGAGACACGGATCAAAATCTGTGGGACTTTTGTGACCTGTCATTGAGTCAAGCTTGCACACTAAGGTTTGTTCTTTATCATTTGGCTCCTATTTTTTACGGCCAATCCTTATACCACTTGAAGAATTCCGAATAATTTTATTTGTCCTTTAAACAAATGAGTTAGTCGCACTTTCATTTAAATAAGGCTTTAATTTTTTGTAATACTTATTATATTTTTTAAAATAAATAATTTTATTTTAAATCATCTTCATAAATTTTTTTAAAAATAATTATTAAAATAAAATTAAAAAAATATTGTATTTAATGAAATATTATTAAGATGTATATATTAACACACAATTTTTTATTACTACAAAATAATACTTAGTTATTTATTTTGTACTTATTATTTTAATAATATTAATATTAGATAAATTTATCATTAATGAATAATATACATGTTATTAACTAATAATAAAAAATATGAATAATTGTTCACTCTTAATTTTATTATTTAAAAAATAATTTTTTTTTTACATTTCTTAAATCATTATATGATTTAAGTTTCTTAATAATCTTTAATTTTTTTCAATTAATTAAGATCACACAAATAAGAATAAATAAGCATTATGTAAATGTCGTCTTTTTTTTTTTATATAACATTTTTATAGGCATATTTTCTTTTCTTTTTTACGTATATCTTTTTATTCTTAAAGTTTAAAATTTATATTATTTATATGTTTGTTTTATTTAAATTTTCAGACATAAATGTTTAGTTTTATAAATAATTTTAAACTTTTTATTTTATTCAAAAATTTTAAAACTTTTAATTATATTATATCATAATCAAAATAAATTTAATTCATCATAAAATATGCAAAAAAAATAAATTTTTACACATGTATTTATTAATTTAATGTTTATCATTTATTATTTATATTTGACAAAAAAAATATTTTAATATTATTAATTAATTTTTATTTAAAAATTTAATTTATAAAAAATATTTAAAATTTTATTTTAAGTCATAAATATTCTTGAGTTGATCTTATTTATTAGTGATTTATATTAATTTTAAAATATAAATTTTGTTACTAAATCATATTTATAAAATATGTATTATATGTTTTTTAAGGGAGAATATATACGTGTTTTGCCGCTAGTATTCCACGCAGGTTGAATGATAGCACGTGCTTGAAGGAAACTTTGTAATAGTCGTGTTGTGAAATTTTTTTCATAGCAGAGTGTGTGAATATATCTTAACACTATTTTTTTCCCACAGTAATATAAAATTTATCTCTATTTTTTTCTTATTTATTATACTTATTATTTTTATATTATAATAATATAGAAAAAAAATGTTGTGAGCTCACTTCTTGAGAATTTATTACATTTGACTTTTCTATGTTCTAACCAATGGTAGGTCGACACGAGTCGAACTTATATTTGGACTTATTTAGGTGTCCACCCCATTGTGTTATATTTGTTTTTATTTAGTCAAATTTATATAATATTTTAAAATTATAAAATTTAAATCATTATAATTAAATTATTTAATTATAAAATAAAAATTGGTATATATTAAGGACTTAAAGGTCACTGCTAATAAGTGCCACTGCTATTACTTTTTATATGATCATTAATTTGAGTGGATAGAAAAATACACACATTATATAATTTTTTTTTTTTTAAAGGAATTGCAACTTCTGAAGCAAGACTTTTGTACAAGTTGTTTTGCATTTGTTTTTTAAGCGCGTTTGGTGGAGGCATGATGTTGTTTCTATTTTTGTTTTCATTTTGTTAAATCATCATTTCGGTTCATAAAAAAAAAAAATGTGGTCAAATTTGAGCCGAAGATATTTTATAAATAAACGATGACACATTTATACCTATATAAATTCAAGTCATTTTGTATTTACTTTGAGCGTAATGTTACATACAATAATACTTTTTTAATTTAACAATAGTTAATGTAATTTTAATTTATAAGTTCAAACAAAATATAATAAATTTTATTATCAAATTACTACCGATCATGATTTTGTTACAGGTCAACTACGATCCAAATTATAAAACAATTTATATAAGAGTTTGTAATATAATTATCATGATTTTGTTATAGGTACTCAACTACAAATTTTCTATGACAAAAATTATCAACATGTTTGAAAAATAATAATGACATGCATTTTTATCATTGATATAAACTTTAACAACGAAATTTTTTTTTTTGTTGTTGAAAAGAATCGATAAAAATTTAAGAAATTTGAGTTGATGGTGCAATAAACTAAACAATAATTGAGGATGCCATTACTCATTTTTGAAATTTGATCATAGTGTTTTAAGGTTCTAAATATCTTAGAAGGAAGGGATGTAATTCCTTTGATATTTTATTATTTTATGTATTTATATTATATTTGATGTGAGAATTAACAAGTCTACAATGGACGATCTTGTAATTTATTTAAGGTAACAATTAATAAAAATTTAATTGAATGACACAATTTCCTTCGTATGTAGAATTTTATTTTTAACTTTTAAAAAAAAAAAAACATGTGTTTATCTTTTTTATAATGTAAATGATTATATTTTTTTTTACATTTTAAGAAAATAAATATATATATTTTTTATTAAAAAAATTAAAAATTTAAAAAAATTAAATAAGTATATAATTTATGCACGATTAAAATGTTATCACTGGGTACTTAAAAAACTAGAAGACTTCTCTTGTGGCAGTTGTGGGCTCAGTTAAGTAATAACAAATAACATTCTAATTTGATGACACTTGCAAATTAATTGTTATCAAAACGAAGATTATAAAGAAGTGAAAATAATGATATTTGAGTTTTTTTTTTTTTAAATAATTGTACAAGTCATATATTTGTAATTGGTCTTAAATAACATTTTACATTCTCAATTACACATAGTTGAGAGATGAGTAAATAATTCAATCAATTTTTTTAAATTAAAAAGATTAATCCGATCAATCATATTTATATTGAATTAGATTGACAGATTTTATAGTCGGATCAGATTCAGATTCGGATCAAAAAGTATACATTTCATTTGAATTTAGATTAATAGATTTTATAACCATTGTAATTTATTTTGGACTTTACTATTAAAATTATAAATAAATGTATATTTTATTTTTAATATATTATATTTAAATATTATACATATTTCGATTATACTACATTATTATTTTAATTTAAAAATAAATATAAATGTTAAATCTTTTCTAATAATTTAATAATATTTAAGAGTATTTTAATTCTCTTATTTATAATTATAAATAAATAAATTTTATTATAGATGTAACATTTTAAAAAAAATTGCTGCAAACGGTTGAATTTTAGATGTGATTTTCATTTGAACACATTAAACAAAATTCAAATTTGCACAATTGCACCTCACTATTTTCAGAAAAAAATAATATGTACACATTAGAATTCACGATTCACGATTCACAAACTTATATATAGATGTATGATTAAAATGAGGAAATTGAAGTACGTACGGCCGTACGCACATAATATCAGAGATGATAGTATCGTCTTCTCTCCATAATCCTCCCCTTAATTAATTGATAAATAGTTTTTAACCCTTTGTTTATATATCATACTTGATCTTATGATTAGAAAAAATGCAACCGCTATGGAAAGACCTGATCAGTTTCATATCTTGCGTTTCTTTCCCAAGACAATTGCATATAGATTTTTTAATGATACAGTTCCATAAATGGTTTAGCCTGCTATTTATTTGCACTCTTCATTATTTTGATAATTGATTAAGGTTTATAAAATTAGTAATAAAAAAATGATGAAATAATTATTAGATTATTTAATAATATATTAAATTATGCAATATATATTTATGTATATTTGGGATGACAATTGTGTCATAGTAGTCATGTTCATTTCGTATTTTGGTATTAATTGTGTTAGATTTTTGTATTAGTTGACATATGAAAAAATTTACTTAGACTTTTGTTCATGTTGTCTATTTATAATAATAAAAAATAATATATCCTTTAAGGACATGAAAAACTAGAAAATTATCAAAAATAATACCCCTAAAAAATATAATAACAAAAATAACTTCTCAATAATATTGAGTGTTCAACATTAAATATGTCTAAATTATTACAATTTAATTTGAACAGTATCCAATGGACTGGCGTTCAAAGAAAATTTCTATAATAATTATTTTTTAATTGTAAAAACATATGATTTGAACATAAATAGTACTATTTTTGTTATTATAAATTTTGATGAATACTATATTTTTTGTTTTTTCAAAAAAATTATAGATAAATTTTTATTATTTTTTTATTTGTATAATATCATGTTCTTATCCTATTATTATTAGATTGTGTCAAAAAATATTATCATGCTTAAACGTAAAATTAATATAATCAAAATAAAATTAATATTCCAATAATATTGAACATTCAATATTGAACGTTCAATATTTAATTTAAACGTAAAATATTAAACGTTCAATATTAAACGAGTTTAAATTATCATCGTTCAATTTTAATTGGATGGATGTTTAAAGAAAAATGACATATTAGTCATTTTTTTAATTGTGAAAATATAAATTTGAATACAAAGGGTACTAGTTTTGTTATTAAAAGTTTTGAAGCGTGTTAGTTTTGTTATTCTCCCTTCCTTTTTTTTAAGGTATATATTCTTCATGAATATTTTGTAATTATTTCTATACAACTAGACCAAATACTCCAATTTAAATACTCCAATTTAAAACATGATATTTAGTTCGCTTACCGTAAGAAAATAAACACTATAAGGCGTACAATCTTAAATAGCTAATCAAATGATGAAATATCCATTAAAAAATAGTTAAAAATATAAAAGAGAATGAGAAAATCAAGTATTTGTTCACATTCATAATAATAAACAATTACATCAAATATGAAAAACATGAAGTCGAAAAATGAATCGATTGCAATAATTCCAAATTTAATAGTTTTGCCAAGAGTAGTTGTGATTGAGCTACAAGAAAGAATAAATCATGCCAGAGGTCGAAGATGATACAATGATTGAAGTAATATCAAAAGTCTTTAATTGTTTTTGTCAAGGTACTAGATTGTCCATAACGTAAGAGTGAGCAGCGGATCGAAACCGACTATTTTTTACTAATTCAAATTCGATCCGATTCAAAGCAGATTTAAAGATTTCTAATCCGAATCCGATCTGATAATGTAGTCAATCCAATTCCGAACAGATCGAATTTTTCGGATCGGATAAGTCGGATTGAGATTATAATTTATTTTTTATTTTTATCATATATAAAACACAATATATACTAACATTTAAATTTTAATTTGATATATTTTTTAGTAAAATTTATTTATTTATAGTCACAACTTATAAAATCAAAATAATAAAAAGTATACTGTTAAATATTATTAAATTATTATAGAGAATTTAACATTTTTATTTTTTTTAAAACTAAAATAATAATTTAATGTAATTGTGGTATGTATAAGATTTAAATATAACACATTAAAAATAAATATGCATTTATTTATAATTTTAATACTAATTTAGTGCGGATCGGATTGCATCAGATTATAAAATCTGTCAATCCGAATCCGATCCGAATCTGAATGAATTGTATACTTTTCAATTCGAATTCAATCTGACTATAAAATATGTCAATTCAATCTGATCCAAATTCAACGGATCGAATCGAATTTATTAATTTAAGTGAATTTATCGGATTATTTGATGCACCCCTAACCATAACGTTCTAAATGGGTTGAACTGGGAAGGAAGACTTGACATACAGCTGGCTTGATGCAGCCCAACATTAGCAGTGAGTTGACTTGACTATTAATTATTTTTCTAAATTCGTTTTCTTATTGTTTTTGAGCAAAATTAACAAAGCATGGTTTGGAGATTGCAGGATTGGAGTATCTGCATCACGGCTTGGCTGGCTGTAAACCACCCATAATTCATGGAAATTTAACAAATAAAAAAAATATTGAATGGTTTGTTTGTTCGGGTTGGTACCACAGAGTTTCACATACTGCCAATAAATATGTGTGGCTCTGGACTCGACAATTGAAAAAGAAGAAAAAAACATATATAATGGCATGTTCTTTGGAGAATCACAAATATATTATAAAAAAAGAAGAAGAGAATTTTCAAGTCATTAAATATAATATTACATGAACCTACGAAGCAGGATCTTTCTTTTTTTAATTAGTTTCACTCTTTCCTGGTTAAGATTCAGTTGAATTTAGTTGGATTTGTAGTTATTTATTTAGAATAGAAAATATAAAGCCGTATTAAACTATTATTTTTATTTTTAACAAAATAATGCTCTGCGTTATTTGACTGAAGAACTATTTGACATTCCAACGCTAGTAACTCTAATTTGCTCATTCTGTTTTATGAAAAATTAGTATATATTGTATAATAAACTACAGTTTAATTTTCTCTCCGTTTTTTTTTTTTGGCATTTAGTAATTGCTTAAGATTTTTTTACCCTAAATACATAGTATTTAACTATTTATGGCTATAATAAAAAAAATAAACTATTTATGACCGAATTGATGGAAGTTAGAATTTTTCCATGTATCACCTTAAAAAGATTTTACATCTAGTGATAAATAAAGGTGTCAAACAATAAAATATAAAAATATTTAGAATTTTATTTAAAAAAATATTAGTATAAATATTAATTAATTTTTTATTATATTTTTGTAAAATAGTAAAAATAAAAAATAAGATTTTTTAATTGTGATATTTTATTACATTATTGTAACTATGAAGATGTTATATTAACAAAAATATTTTATTAAATGAGCTAGCAAATTTTATATACGTAGATGAATTTTTAGTTAATTAATTTACTAAATTAATTTTAAATCATTTAAGTTAGATTAAGCTATTCATTTATTACCATAGGAATTGATAAATATAAAAGTACTAACAAGTCTATAGCTAAATGATATAAGCTCGTTTGAATATATACATAATTACTAATAAATAAAAAAAGAGGAAAAATTACTAATTCTTTCATTGCAGCATAATATTACCTCGCTTGCTTTCGTAATAGTTATATATCATTGTGTTTTTGACGGGCATCATATTATTATGGATGAAGAATCAAAATTATCTTTTTATTTATATAATAAATATTATTTAATTATCTAACTTATAAAATGTATTTTTAAGTTTATTTGCTTATAAAAAATATATTTTAAAGTCCTTTTACTTGTAAAAATAGTGTCAAGCAAGAATAAAATTAATTTTTTATTCAATTTTTCGTTAAATTTAACGAAATAGTATATATGTCACATGCATGTTTATATTTTTCAATAAATATATATCAAATTAAATAATTTTTAATTAAAAATTACTCTAATTTTTTACAATTTTTTTTGTTAAACTTAAATAAATTTTTTATTGTTTAATTTATGATTTTAGATATTAAATAATGAAAATTTTATTTAAATTTTATTGAATTTGATTAAACTTAAATAAAAATTTTATTATCTAGGTTGTGATTTTAAATATTAGATAATAAAAATTTTATTAAAAATTATATTTAAATTACATTAAAAATTTTATTTAAGTTCTTTTTGAAAATTAAAAAAATTGAGTAATTTTTTAATTAAATATTAATTTTTTACGTATATATATTTATCAAAAAATATAAATATCTATGTGACATATCTGCAATTTTGTTAGATTTAAAGAAAATGAATAAAAAATTAACTTTGTCCTTACTTGATATATTTTTTACAAATAAATGGACTTAAAAATACATATTTTAAAAATAAAAATATTTAAAAATATTTTTTATAACTTAACTGAATCTTCTTGATATTTTTTTCTATTATTATTCGTACATCTACGAGAAGTTAAGGTTCATTGAGTTTATGTTATTATTCGTACAACTATCATAACTTTCATTTAGTTTTATATATATTAATTTATTATATATATATATATATATATATATATATATATATATATTTTTTTTTTTTTTTTTATGATTATGTTAATTAGTAATTGAATATAAAATTAATAATATAAAATAATAAAATTATTATAAAATTATTTAATAATAAATTAGATTGTGTAATATATATTTATGTATATTAAGAGTGACAATCATGTAGTAATAGTCATGTTTATTTTGTATTATTTATGTCATATTTTGGTATTAATTGTGACGAATTTTTGTGTTAGTTAACAAATGAAAAAAATTATTTATAATAATTAGAAATAACATATCCTTTAAAGACATTAAAAATTAAGAAAATTATCAAAAATAACACCCCTAAAATTTATAATAATAAAAATAACACCGTAATAACATTGAACGTTCAACATTAAATGTGTGACATTAAATAGGTCTAAATTATCTCATTTTAATTTGAACAATGTTCAATAGATTGGCGTTCAAAAAAAATTATGTAACAATTATTTTTTAATTGTAAAAATATATGATTTGAATATTAAAGGTAATATTTTTGTTATTATAAATTTTAATATGTATTATTTTTATTATTTTTTTAAAAAAAATTATGAAACTTTTACTAAATTTTTTACTTATGTCAAATCGTAATTGTATCATCTTACTAAATTATGTCTAAAATTATCATGCTTAATATATATATATATATTAAATTAATCGTAATAAAACGCATTTTTGAGTTGTCTTGCCGCAAAAGTTTGTAAAAGAGAAAAATGACACCATCATCTAATTTGTATACGACAAAAAGGGCTGGCTAAGTTAAATAAATTGGAGCTACTAAAAAAGGGGGAAAAAAAGGTTGGCTAAGTGGACAACACCTCAGAATAATTTTTTCTTATCTTTTTTTACTGTTGAAATAGTAATGACTTGCGTCTCGCCAACATCTTCCGAGAGGCCAAACATGAGTCAGATAGTTACTGAATTAAAGGAGTGTTTGGCAATTGAAATGGGTCGAAGGAATGTGAGCCGTGTGGCAGATTCTACACCTGAAGCATTTTCTATGATTATGGCTACTGAGCTCACTCCCTTGGCAAGATAGACTCCCCCTCAATAGAACAGTGTCACTGTTCTATGAGTGTTTTTTCTCTTCTGCTAATTGTGCATTCATTTCTCTCTTTGAATTCTTGTGATGCTTCCAGACAATGCGCTATTGTTTTCCTCAGTATTTTGTTTCAAATATAATAGTTGTACGTTTTATTTCATGTATAATAAAAATTTAAAATTGTCTTTCATTAAACGTTAAATTTAGAAATATTATCTTACTTTTTCTTTTTTTATTATCTTCATTCGTGTACTTCTAATTCATTTATAAAAGCATTTCAAAATTTATTTTTATCCGTAAAAGTTTTTTAAATTTACAAATTAGATAAAAGAAAAAAGTGTTTTTTCAATGAAGATATATGAGAGACCAAAGAGATTCAAATAAGAGAGAAATTATTTTTTTTTTTTTTTGCTACATACAAGCCTCGAACTCGAGAGCTCCCCCTTATTAGGGCGGTTACAATGCCATTGGGCTACCAGGGCCTTGGCGAGAGAAATTATTTTTGTTCGGGAACAAAAATGGTAAGAGAGTGTATTTTTTTTTTTGCTTTTTAATGTTATTTTTAGGAGTGAAGACATAGGTTCCATCCAGTGACGGAGCTGTTGGCTACACCGGGCTTGAGCCCGGGTAGCTTTTTGAATTTTTTTTTTTTTTTTTTTAAATTTAATAAATATTACTATTATTTTGTAAAGCACAATATATTATTTATCACAAAAATTTTATAAATAAACTTAAACTAATACACCATTTTTTGGTCTTATATTTTCTGCAACTTTGCTCCTTTTCTGTTATATAATTATGTTTTATGGTCTGTTGTTTGCTGCTCAATCAAGTTAAAGTTTGATATATTTTTTAAAATCTATTAAAATTATCTATATTATTTTTTAAAAAATATTATATATTCAAAATATTTGCACTTAAACTTATAACCAAATCAATAAATGTATGTTATATCTCTTAAAAATTGTAACTTTTAAACTTTTATCAATAAATATTATATAATTATTAATTTGAGTGCCTATGTAAGTATAAATTTGTATATATTTAGCATTCTTATTTTTTCATAACAGTTGACTATTATTTCTTTAAATTTGTTGAACCTTATATGATAATTGATAAATTTTATGAAGTGTCGTCGAAACAACTTAAATAAATTTTTTGTTTGCTTTTTAAGTTTATATATTTTTTTGTTTGCCTTTTAAATTTATATTAAAATTTTAGTTATCAATTTTAATATTATAAATAATTTTTTTTTAATATATATTAGCCCTGTTAGAAAATTTTTTTTGGGTCCGTCCCTGGTTCCATCAAATTTTAAGAAAGCATGGTTTCTTAATCTATGTCTTCATTTTCTTAAACCTAAAATTCAGTAATGTAATCTTGCCTTTTCTTATCCTTGGAAATATCTATTAAGAAATAGCTAAGAATATAAAAAAAATGAGAAAATCAAATATAATCATGTTGTTCTCATTCATAATAATAAACAATTACATCAAATATGAAAAGAATGAAGTTCAACAAAGAATCCCTTGCCAAGAGTAGTTGTGAATTTAATAGTTTTGCCAAGAGTAGTTGTGATTGGGCCACAAGAAACAATAAATCATACCAGAGGTCAAAGATGCTACAATTGGTTGAAGTAATATCAAGAGTCTTTAATTGTTTTTGTCAAGTTACTAGATTGTCCATAACGTTTTAAATGGGTTGAACTAGGAAGGAAGACTTGACCTAGAGCTGGTTTGAATCAGCCCAAGATTAGCAGTGAGTTGACTTGACTAGTAATTATTTTTTTAAATTCATTTTCTTATTTTTTTTTGAGAAAAATTAACAAAGCATGGTTTGGAGATTGCAGGATAGGAGTATTATTTGATGGACTCTTCAAAACAATTTTGCAAAAACATTATTAATGCAGAAAACAGATTTTGAATTGAATGCTTTGTTTGTTCCTGTTGGTACTACAGAGTTTCACATAAATGTGTGTAGCTCTGGACTCAACAATCGAAAAAGAAGGAAGAAAAAACATATATGGCATGTTCTTTGGAGGTCACAAATATATATAAAAAATAAATAAATAAGAAGAAGAGAATTTTCAAGTAATTAAAAATATTATTACATGAACCTGCGAAGCTGGATCTTTTTTTTTAATTAGTTTCACTCTTGAATTTAGTTGGATTTGTAGTTATTTATTCAAAATAGAAAATATAATGCTGTATTATCATTTTAATTTTATTTTTAACAAAATAATGCTGTGTTATTTGACTGAAGAACTATTGCGAGCCTATATTATTGGAAAAATCTAAATATCATTTCAAATGATATGGAAAATTTGATTGAATATTACAATTAAATCTACAAAACTATATTAAACGAAATTATGATACGATATTCTTCTAGTATATAATAATACTTTACATTATATGATTATATCTCTACACCCCAATCTGCAAAATAGTAGGTTTAGTTTAGTAATTAATACTTTTCGTTTCAACTCATGTTGTACCAGAAATTCCATTCCCTCTAGGAATGGCATTAATGCTGAGAAACCACTTTTATATTAAAATGTAGAAAATCTAGAGTCAGATAAAATAAAATTTTATTTATGTCATTCTCGCACCAAAAGAAAAATAAAAATAAAAAAGCTGAAAATTTACCATCAATCAAAAGTTGACTACAAGTCTACAACGGCGTTTAAAGACGTACAGTACTTTAATATGCAATTCGTGAAAGGTCACAACTTGAGCATTGTTTCAAAACAATTTATGGTCCGCGAAGTTTAACATATTCAAAGTATATATCAAGAGTATTTGAGATATGGCCAAGCATTTCATCTTAGCAATATTGCAAGGAGCTTTTTTTCTCATCACAGTACTGGTTCATGCTCAGCAGGATCAGTCAGGTTCATTACTGTACTTAAATTTGTTTTGAAAGAACTAATGATAGCTTCAATATATGATGCTAATTACTAACCTTTCGGATTTATCAGGTTTCATCAGTATAGACTGTGGTATAACTGGTGTATCAACCTATGAGGACGAAACAACTGGGATCACATATGTTTCAGATTCAAGCTTTGTAGATCCAGGTGAAAACAAGAACATATCATCAGTTTACATGACACAAAACAATGATAAGCAGCTTTTGAACCTGAGGAGCTTCCCTAAAGGTACCAGAAACTGTTACAGTTTGAAACCTTCACTTGGCAAAGCTATTCGGTACTTCATTCGAGCAAGGTTTCTGTATGGAAACTATGATGGCAAAAATCAATCCCCAGAATTTGATTTGTATCTTGGAGTTGATAAATGGGATACCATCATCATATATAATACATCCGACCCCGTTAACACAGAGTTCATATTTTCTCCACCATCGGATTATATATTTGTTTGTCTGGTCAACACCAACTTGGGAACTCCATTCATATCAGCCTTAGAGCTAAGGCCTATAAGAGATAACTCGTATGTCCCACAGTTACTTGGATCAGGATCTCTGAAACTCTTTTATCGGTATGATTTGGGTACATCAGCCAATCGGACAATGAGGTTAGCCTCATAATTTTCTCCCCCTTTTGTCATGAAATATGAAAGTCTCTTCAAAAGACAATGTTGATGTAGAAAAAGATAAAAGTGAAATAATACTTCGATTGCAATCATAAATTCATAATAGAAACAACTGAGAAAAATCACTATCCCAGTAGTAGTAAGAAAAAAATCACTAGAGTCACTCGACTTTCAACTAAGGTACACATTAAGTTTAAATAACATGACATTAATTATCATCCTTTCAATGTTCAAAACTAGCATCTAATGTGATAATTATTTCGAAAACTTCACTACTAAAAATAACTTACTCAATACACAGGTACAAGGATGATGCTTATGACCGCCTATGGTCACGATTTTCTGAAACAGGTTGGAAAGAACTAAGTACACCCCTTAAGAACTCCATTACGCGGAGAGTCTTTGAACCTCCATCCACTGTAATGAGCACTGCATTTACAGTTGAAAATGTAAGCGATACCATGGCAATCGAATGGACGCCTGCCAATAGTAGTACCAAATACTTCTTGTACATGTACTTTGCTGAACTTGAGAAGCTCCAACATAACCAAACTAGGGAGTTTGATATCTATGTGAACAACAATTTGTGGTATAATTTATCAGTTGTACCTCAGTACTTAATCTCGTTCACATTATACAACCGATGGGCCAGCCTAATTAGGAGTGATGGAGGGTTTCGAATTGATTTTATCAAAACTAATAGATCAACTCTCCCTCCCCTCGTGAATGCCATGGAGATTTATACGGAAGAGCAGCTCTCCCAACTTGAAACATATCAACAAGACGGTACTCTTTTTTTAGTTATTTGCTTTGTGGTTTATAGTATATCTGTTAGTCGTGTCTGAACTTTGACAAGTAGACTATGAATCCTATCTAAAGAAAACTTTAATTGGCCTAATGATATATATATAGGGAAATGTGACTTCCAAAAAAGTAACTGAAAAGTATATAATCAAGCAAATATGGTTTGAAATAATGATATTGAAATACATACACTAAGCCATACGTTTAAGGGGTAAAATAGTTGTAATTGTGCATAAAGACGCTTCTGATTATTGCCTGAAGTGTTAGCCAGTGTTGGTACTCTCAAACAAGAATAAAAAATAGCAGACGTTATACCATCTCCCTCCCGGAGCTTTTTTCTGAACGAAAAGAAAAAGTAAATATGGTTTGATAATATTACGGATGGTAACTATAAGTAATAATTTCTTTAATTCTATGAAGTAAATAACCTTGTTATGAATTAGTATACATAAGTAAAAATTAAGAATTAATTTAAACAGCACAAATAAATAATTATAAATTTTAGTAAAATAAAAAATAATAAAAAATAGATGAGATACAAAAAACTTAAGTTGATTAATATTTTAATGTGAAAAGTCTACTCAACTAATAACAGCACAATTAAAAAAATTCACTAATAATCATTTACCAATATCTTAAATAGTCTCAAATATATTTCACAAATAATTGATAACACAAAATCAAGTATATGAAACAAACCTCGGACAAAAGCTAACAAATACCGAAGAGATAGAATGGTGAACTCTAACAAAACGGGTATTTAAAGAGGCAACTCTGTGCTTTCAATAATTTTGATATTAGAATGTGTGGCTTCACCATAAACTATCTAATTCAATTAAGAGTTCTATTAATTATATGGTCTTAAAATAAAAAAGAAACAATATATATTATAATAACAATCCTATTATGAATATAATTTTAATTATATTAGGATATTTTGAAGCAAACTAAATAACAATCTCTACCTGGCTCAAAATGAAAATAAGTTATTCAAATAGCAAATTCCTTCAAATAACAAATATTCATTGTCCAAAAACCCCAAAGGGTAATCACTGTTAAAATATAAAGTAGAAGAAAATATAAATATAAAACAGATGAAAGAATGAATGTGAAAGCTAAAATAATAGATAATCAAAATAGGTTGAGAAGAGAACCAAAAAGTCAAATAAAGACATTCTAATTCTCATTCATTAATAATATTGAAGGATTATATTGATATTTATAGGGATAATAACTAAAGTCCTAATCCTAACTAATAAGAAAACATTAAAATAATTATCTAATATCTTAATCATAATAATTTCCAACACTAACAAGGAAACTAACTATTATTTTAATATTTCAACTCTCCCCCTCAAGCTGAATATAATCTATTCAAGATTATGTTCAATTTGGACAATTATAATATACATATTTGTACTTGATGTTAAACCTCAAAGGTGCTTTAGTGTTGGTAGGATCTGGAATTAGTGATGGCAGCGCACGACGGTGACCCGTTGATTTTTTTAGAAA
Organism: Elaeagnus macrophylla; assembly: GCA_029378325.1. Taxonomy (NCBI): domain Eukaryota; kingdom Viridiplantae; phylum Streptophyta; class Magnoliopsida; order Rosales; family Elaeagnaceae; genus Elaeagnus; species Elaeagnus macrophylla. The sequence goes on from CM055643.1 coordinate 11,619,879, forward strand.
ATGACAGTGGGTCGGTTGAAATTTCTAAAAAATGTTGCTATGAAGGTGAGGTTGAGATTGATACTAATAGTAGTAAGGCTGTGAGGTTGACGTGAAAGATGGTGATGACAGCGGTGAAAATGGATGATACCAACAATCATGAGGCCATGAGGTTGACATGAACGACAGTAGTAGCAGTGGTGAATGACAGTGGTGACAGTTTGCTGAATGAAGAAACCAAAAAACCAACCAGCAACCTTTAGAAGAAATCAAACTGAAGATAAGGACTACTAGCAACTAAATGAAGTAGAGAAATTGAAACAGACCGCGATGACAGTGGGGGTATATGTATGGCAGATGATAGAGAGAGAATATAACTACATTTAAAAAATAGATTAAAAATAATCAAGATCAAACACTACTCTGATACCATATTAAAATATAAAGCAGAATGAAATATAGATATAAAACAGATGAAAGAATGAATGTGGAATCTAAAATAATAGATAATCAAAATAGGTTGAAAAGATAACTAAAAAGTCAAATAAAAACATTCTAATTCTCATTCATTAATAATATTGAAGGACTACATTGATATTTATAGGAATAATAAACTAAAATCCTAATCATAATAGGACTCTAAACAAGAATCATAAACTAATAGGAAAACATTAGAATAATTATCTAATATTTTAATCATAATAGTTTCCAACACTAATAAAAAAACTAACTATTATTCTAATATTTCAACTATCACTTGCCATAAATACCAAACAAGTCCAAGTAATACTTGAACTTGTCAACAGAAAACATACTTGATTAATACAATTGCTGGAATTTTTGAAGTAGTTATCTTTTCAACAATAATACCAACATAAGAATGTCACCAATAACTTTCTCTACTGTTACCATATACTTTGCTTTAATAGTAGATAAACTAACTGTAGACTGTAACATCGTTTCTCAATTAACAGTACAATTAGAAGTGAAGATAAAATTTGTTAGAAAACTTTCAATAAAATTACTAGCACAAATGAAGTCTATAAAAGCAATAACACCACAACTAGTGTTATAACTACTACTAAGAATTAAGCTAAAATTCAAAGTGCCAACCAAATTTCATTTCACAGCTACCAAAAGATCCTTGCAAAAGTTGTCCACAAAACAAATGACAACACAAACTAAATATGAAATGTCTGGACAAGTATAAACCATCACATATATCAAATTACTAATGGTACTAGCATATGAAATGTCATCACTAAAGAGCAACAAATATCTAAAAAAAAATTAATGTGAAGCCAAGAAGGCTGCTTAAGTTGCTTATTTGCTATATTATTAGCAGAACAATCTAACTTATCTACCAAAGGTTGAACATAAGTGCCTTCTTGCACTTTACTAGTAAATCTACTCTCAAGCTCCACCAATTCAACGATACCGTTGTCTTTAACTACCAAACCATATTTCTCTTTCACAAACAAAGTATTCAATACAAACGCAATCAATGAAGACCAATTTATCAAATAGCAGGCATTACAAGCTTCAATCCAAAATAATCTACCCAAAATAGCCTGAAAGAGTATCCAACACATTCTTTTCAAGAGTAAAAGTCAAGCGTTCTGCAACTTCATATAGTGTATTACATATAGTGCAATGTCTCACTATTCCACCTCTCTAACAGAACTAAACAAATTAACCTTTCCAAAATATCAAATTATTGTCGATACTAAAGTACTTAATTTTTTGATCACCAAACAAACCCTGCATTCTTAAAGTGTCTCATCTATATCTTACTTTTACTTATAAGACAAAAGCAAGTAGTGTTTGAAACTAAATACGACAAGAATGAAGCTAAAACACTATTAACAAATGTGCTACCCTTAAGCTTATAGAGGTCACAGAGTAACTGTCCTTTCATAACAACAAAAACAACTTTAAAAACTCTTAATACTCTACATTCAGCTAAATAACGATAACCTTATGAGTCAAAAGTATCCAAAGATATTAGATTTTTTTTTCAAATCTAGAACATTACGAACATTCTTTAAAATTCTAACAATATCATCATGCATCTTAATTCGAATTGTACTAATACCGATAATTTTACAGGATACATTATTTTTCATTAAGACAACATCTCCATCAATAGACTAATAAGTAGAAAATCAATTCTTATCGGGGCAAATATGATAAGTGTAACCTAAATCAAGAATCCAAATGTTTACATAGAACCAACAAATACAGATAGAACATTATCATCATCAAACTCAAAACTATCTACAACACCAATAAGATCATTAGGAGCAGAAGACATTGTGGTAGACCTATCTTTATCTTTGAGTTTAGGACAATTCAGTTTTCAATACCCTTCCTGACTGCAATAATTGCATTTATACTTTTTATTGGATTTAGACTTGCCTCTATCATTGTTGAGCCTTTTTCTTGAGTTCTATCTCTGACAAACAAATCACTGCTACTGTCATTACTAACAAACATCTTCTTCTTCAACTCTCAAAAGTTCAAAGCACCTTTCACATCCTGTAAAGAAATAGTATCTCGCCCATATAGCATGATATCAACAAAATGTTCAAAAGAAAGAGGTAAATAACATAATAGAACCAAGGCTTGTTGCTCATCATCAATTTTTATACCAAAATTTTTCAGATCATGAATAATTTTAGTAAATTTATTAAGGTGATCGTGAAAACAAGTACTTTCTGACATTTTAAATGTGCACAAGCCCTGCTTCAAATATAGCCATACAAACTCTCCAATTTAAGACACAAACTAGCAGCAAAATTTTTATCACTAATCTCGCACAAAATTTTATCAGACAAACACAACTGAATCGAACTGAGAGCATTTTTTACTAAATTATTCTTTTTCTCGTTAGACAGTTCTGATAATAATTTATCTTTGCCTTCAAGTGCCTTAACGAACCATTATTTAACCAATAGGGCCTGAATCTTCAAACGTAAAAGACTAAAATCATTTATACTATTAAATTTCTCAATTTTATATTTTATCGTCATGACAAGAAACCCAAATTAAATCAACAAAAATACAATCTCAAAACTTAGAAACCAATTAAATAACCAAAAGTCAAAAAATTCAAAAGAAAAAAATTAATTAGTCCAAAAAATAACATATAAATCTGAAGCTCTGATACCACTTGTTATAAATTAGCAATGTGAAAGCGAAAGTCAAGAACCAATTTGAATCGCACAAACAAATAATTATGGATTTCGACAAAATAAGAAGCAATAAGAAAAAAGATGGGACACAAAGATTTAAGTGGATCGACATTTCAACTTGAAGACCAATTAAATAACCAAAAGCTCCAAAATTCAAAAGAACAAATTTAATTAGTCCCAAAAATAACCGAAGAACCTGAAGCTCTAATATCACTTGTTATAAATTGGCAATAAGAAAGCAAAAGTCAAGAACCAATTTGGATAGCACAAATGAATAATTATGGGTTCTGAAAAAAATAAGAAACAATAAAAAAATAAATGGGACATAAAGATTTAAATGAATTAACCTTTTAATGTGAAAAGTTACTCTACTGGCAACGACATAACGAGAAAATCCCTTAATAATCATATGGAGAGTACATCAATATCCAAAATAAAACCACTTACAAACCAATACCCCAAATACCCCCAAATATATCTCACAAATAATTAGTAACACAAAATCAAGTATATGAAACAAACCTTAGACAAAAGTTGCCAAAACAAATAAAGAGCAAATGCTAAAGAAATCCAATGACATATTCTAATAGAACGGGTAATACTCTGTGGCTTCAACAATTCTGATATTGAAATGTATGGCTTCACCCTCTTATTGCACAAAGTAAGAGAAAATATATACTCACAAGGCCCGCGAAGCCTGCATAAGAAGTAAGTGGAGTAGAGGTAGTAAAACTCATGGCATAAACCTTCATAGAGGGACATAATTTTTTATTTTGGTATAATGGGTATTGTTTCCAATAAAAGTTAACAGTCCATGCTAAGTACATACCTAACATGTTCTTTATACAAAGAGTCAAATAACAACATCAAATTAATCCCACCTTAAGAGTGTATAGAACACCATCGTGATCGTCATATGTTCGGACTTGTCACTACTTACCATAGTATACTTCACCTTGGATTCATCTTGTGTGTGTGTTGCTCACAATGGTATATAAGATTTTACGCAAGTACACGTGTCGCAAACAAGTAATATAATGATAAAAAAGATCGTTCCCACGGAGATTGGAGTACTAAAAAATATCGTAAAAATTAACTATTAAAATCAATATTTTGTGTTTTTGTTTATTAAAATAAAATTAATAAAATAAAATAAATAGAACGAGAGAACAAAAGTAAAAATACTAAAATAACGTTCAACGAGAAGGATATCAAGAATCGCAAATAGATAAATCAGTTAGGATTGCGAATGTGACAAGTGATGTAGACAAACTGCGTTGCTGTAGCAAAGTGCACCAGTAACTAGAATTGCAAAAATTACAAAGGATTCTTCCGAATCTGCAATGTTTATATTCAATGAAACATATTCCTATGCACAACTGGATCTAAGAACAACGTTTCATGCACAAATTCTATTAGGTTATATGAGATAATTATATATTCCTATATTAATTTCTTCATACTATTCTAGCTTCATCTAACCTAAATTAATTTTTTCAGATTCAATTTCAGTTTACTATCCTATCAATTGTTGATCAAGCAATCAATAAGAATAAATCAATAAATTAAGCATAGAATAACTAGCACCCTTTTTCAAGCAAAGCACAAGTTTTTAAAATTAAAGCATAAGGTTTACATACACTTGCACATCCACAACCCTAACTAAATGAAAAGTTAACCAAACATATTTATAAAATTAAACATCAAATCATTCATGTTCAACATCAGATCCATAGAGTTATAGAAATTTGAAAAACAATAAAAGAAGAATAGAAGAAGGAATAAATTAATAAAACCCCCTTTTATTGAATCTGTCTCTATTCTCTGTCCAAATCTGCTGCGTTCTTATTCTCCTCTGCTGCCGAATCTGTCTAATAAATCAGCCCAGAATTCTGCTGTGTTTTCCTCCTCTAATGCCCCCCTATTTCTGTCTAGAATTTATGTTCAGAATCTGCCTAAAAATTGTGCTGCTACCTGCTGTATTTTTCTCTCTTATTGCCGCCTATTTCTCTTCAGTTTTGGTGCCCAGATCTGGGGTATATTTTCCTCTTCTTGTGTCCTCTGGTTGCTGTCGCAAATCTGGTTGTTCCTCCCTGTTTTGCTGCTGCCCAGATTCTGCTATATATGTTATTTATTTGCTGCCGCAGTTCTACCTTCAATCAGTCCCTGTTTTTGTCATTTAACTTTAGGTTTAATTGGAGACAATTTTTGGTGTGTTAATTTTCAATATTATCTCTAAAAATGTGAGTTAATAAAAGCCCAAAATTGTCCTTTTGCTGAGAGTCCAAATCAGCCCTTGAATTTTTATTTCCAGATCAGCCTCTGTTTTGGCGCTATTTTCCTGGTGTGATTTTGCTGCAGCAATGCTGTAGCAAAGCTGCAGCAAAGTTTGATTCTTGCATTTTCTTTGTTGTTTTCTTTATCTCCTGCAAGGGCAATAAAAATCTAATGAGTGCACATCAAAATATAGATCTTTTTGACAGATTTCATAATTATTTTGAATTTATTATCAAAGAATTTACTTAAATCACAAAGTCCACAAATATTGTATAAATGAATATAATGTGTAAACATTCTCAAAAGAACAAACAATTATTTATGAATAAGAGCTAATAATACTCTAATAAATTAGAGTTATCAGTGTGTTCACAATAGTGATGTCAGCATTCCAACCCTCAAAATTAACTTGTTTGATGGAATTTGCTCTTTATATTTGGTTTGTACCCCCAAAATATATAATATTTTTTACTCTTAACAAAATGGTTATATCTATTGTATATTTGTATAGTAGAATCCTTCTAGGTTTATTACAATTCCTCCATTAACATACATATGCACAATATTTTGTTAACATACATATGCATCTGTATAACTTTTGGTTTTTCTTGTTATGTTTCTATGCATATCAATGTTAGTTGATGCAATCTCAAACATAAAGTCAACATATAAAGTGAAGAAAAGCTGGCAAGGAGATCCTTGTGGCCCTCAAGATTACATGTGGGATGGTCTTAAGTGCAATTATAAGGAAACCCAATCACCTAGAATTACATACTTGTATGTCATCTGCTTCAGAAAAGGATACCAACATAATTTATTAAATTATCAGCTTATTCAATCAGTTTATTTACAAGAGTTATTACATGCAATGATCAGGGATTTGTCTTCAAGTGGATTAACGGGTGAGATTGTTTCTTCTTTTGCCAATCTAACTATGCTACAATATCTGTAAGTCTGGTGTTTCCTATTTTAAAAATTATGGTATTCTACTTCAACCATTCACGTTTAACAAAACTACTTTTTTACTCACTTCAGGGATTTGTCAAACAATAGCTTAAATGGAATAGTACCTGAAATTTTGGCAAATCTTTCATTCTTGACGGTTTTGTAAGTCCATCGGCTATTGGAAATTTTTTTCCTTTCAATTTCATTTTTGCAGTAATTAAACACATTACATTCTTTCTCCCATTTTACAGAAACCTGAAGGGAAACAAGCTCAGAGGTCCTATTCCAGAAACACTCCTTGAGAGAATGAATAATGGTCTATCATTAAGGTCAGCTGTTTATATCAAATTTTACTGCTTTAGAAATGAGAGTATCAGTTAATAAATGACATGGGCTGATACAATTAAAAAGTTAACCTAATAGGTGGGTGGTGAGAACCATAGGACATATAAATTATACTCGAAATACTTTATTTACCTATTTGTGTATAAATGATCAAGTTATTTAACTGGTTGTATTTTTAAACCATTAGTAAAAAAGAATATGTTTATTTTCTTATGACGTTAAAAAAAATATCTTTATTTTGAACATATGTTTTTTTCGGATTAAAATGAAACTCTAAGTATGAGGGGTTATGCCATGCAATTAACCCAATTGCCTATAGTGCCAGATTTTTTATTTTTATTTTCTTACAACTATTTCCATTCATTGTGCTCCAATTTAATCTCTTTTTTCCTTCAAATTTTTAGTTAGTATCTATATAAAACAAAATAGTTTGGGTACTAATTTGGACACTGGAGTGACTATAAGTCTATAGTCTAGCAGAAATAATCTGTTTGTATCTTCTCTGCTTTGCACTCTGTTTGCTATGCAAAATTAGAAGTCCAACACTTGCTGCGGAAAAGTAGAGTTTATATCTGGCCTCATGAAACTAATTATGATAAATATAGTTTTAATGCCTCCTGAAACATCAGTTATATGATGACGCTTAATTCTTTTTATGCAGTTTTGATGCCAATACGAAGGGAAATCAAACTACATGTTCAATGGGGTCATGCAAAAAGAAGCATAATTTTGTTGTTCCAGTGGTATCATCAGTTGGTGGATTTATCCTCTTAGTTACTGCAGTGGTTATACTTTGGTGTTTTGTCAGAAAACCCAAATATGATATTGTAGCAGGTTTGAACTCTGATACATGATAATAAAGGGAGTTGCTATTTCCATGAATAAAACACTCATGGCAGAACAATTTAAAAACGAAATAGTGCTACTCATAATAAATTATGCAATGCTTAATTCAAAGTATGGTCAATTAGAGTTTCATGTTGAATTTTAAAATGACAAAATGAACTTGTTTTTATTTATAGCACACACTTAATTATATTTGCAATGTTATGACACAACCTTACTCTTACAAAAGTGATAACAATTCTCACTCACACTTACTAACTCACCACACACTTTGTATATATATAGCAAACATATGTAAATTCTAGTAGCTTCTAGTTATTATTAATTGTTTAATACATAATTCTAGATGATTCAAAATATTTTTAATACTTCTAATATCTAGAATCTTCAAGCTAAACTATTTCTAAATTATTCTAAAAATAGAAAATTTTAAATATATGTAGAGAATTAGAGAGAGGAAGTGATGATAATATTTTAACACTTCTCCTCAACACCAACTCTCTCTTATTCCTTCTTTGTTAATCATGCTAAGTTGTTGTCGTAACTCTTCAAACTTCATAACTCCAAGTCCTTTTGTAAATATATCTGCTACTTGGTTGACTGCTTTTATTTGTTTAAGCTCTATATCACCTTGTTTACATTTTCTTGAATAAAATGGTAATGCACCTCTACATGCTTGGTTCATGCATGAAACATTGGATTCTCCGCTAGACGAATTGTCGATAAGTTGTCACAATACATAGGTACTATATAATCGATTGTTTGGTGTAAGTCTTCAAGGACTTGCATTAACCACATACATTCTTGACCTGCCACCGCTGGTGCTCTGTATTCTACTTCCGTTGTTGATAATGACACAATAGGTTGTCTCTTGCTATACTAAGAGATTGCTCCTCCAGCAAGCTTGAAAACATAGCCAGTGGTTGATCGACGCGTGTCATGATCTCCCGCATAGTCCGCGTCACAATAACCAATCACCCTGTATTCTTCATTCTTTTTATATAGGAGACCAAAATCAAGGATACCTTTCACATACCTTAGTATCCACCGAACCACATTTAAGTGAGTCTTCTTTGATTTTTACATATAGTGACTTACTATGCCCACTGTATAAGAAATATCTAGTCGCGTTAACGTTACATAAATGAGACTTTCAACCAATTGTCGGTACACGGTCCTATCTTCTAAGTCTATTCCCTCATGTGCACAAAGCTTGATGTTGGCTTCTAATGGTGTGGATATTGGCTTGCATTCCAGCATCCCAAACTTATGTGATAAATCTTTTGCGTATTTGTGCTGACACAAGAATAAGCTTTTATCTGTGTAATCCACCTCTAGCCTAAGAAAATATTTTAACTCCCTAAGCTCTTTCATTTGAAAATGGACTAATAAATTCTCCTTTGTTCGACAAATTTCTTCTTCGTTATCTCCAGTAATGATCAAATCATCAACATACACTAGGATGATTGTTATTTCTGTATTGTCTTTCTTGACAAACAAACTTGAATCAGCAGGTGCTACCATGTAGTCACTCCTTGTTAAGAATTTTGTAATTTTGTCATACCATGCTCGCGGTACCTGCTTTAACCCATAAAACGCCTTACTTAGCTTGCACACATAACTTAGGAACTCTTTGCTTTTAAACCCTCTTGGTTACTCCATATATGCATCTCGATCTAAATCTCCATGTAAAAAGGCATTCTTTACGTCTATCTGCCATAGTCTCCAACCTTTACATGCTACAAGCCCTAGTATGACATGTACAATTGTTAACTTCGCTATTGGACTAAATGTCTCATTATAGTCCAATCCGTATTGTTGAGACAGTCCTCGAGCTACTAGCCGAGCTTTGTATCTCTAAATAATTCCATTAGGACGAATTTTTAACTTGTAAACCCATTTACATGATATATGTTTTACATCCTTTGGCTTTGGCACTAACTCCCAAGTTTGATTTTGTTTAAGAGCTGTAATTTTTTCTTCCATGACTTTTATCCATTTGAGGCTCTGAGATGCCTCCTCGTATGTACTAAGCTATTTCATTATCTTTGTAGTTGCGACAGTGAAGGAGACGTCCCATGATGAAAATGAGTCATACGTATCAAAGAAACAACAATTTACATATTCTGAGATCCTAAACATTACCAACAACCTGGAGAATATATTAGGTAAAGGTGGGTTTGGAATAGTTTACCATGGCTATTTGAATGGACAAGATGTAGCAGTGAAGATGCTATCTCCATCATCCATACAAGGGCACCGGGAATTTCATGCAGAGGCAAGTACTCATGTAGTCGTAAATCCTAATTCATAACAAATTTTACTAATTTTTGAGTTATAGATATACTTGTAGTACATGAGTATCTGACTTTTTTTTTTAAATTATTGATTAAAGCTTAAACTACTTTTGAGAGTTCACCACAAAAATTTGACTGCCCTTGTTGGTTATTGTAATGAGGGGAAAAACATTGGACTCATCTATGAGTACATGGCCATGGGAAACTTATCAGCACATCTCTCAGGTTTGATATCCCATTCAGCTGAGTTCATAGCAGTTTACAAACTAATTTAGATTTTTGTATGAACAAAGAAAAGGGTGATTCGTAGTTTGTACTCATTGTTTTGATGGCTGCAGGAGGAAATAGTTGGAAAATCTTAAGTTGGGCAGATAGACTTCGAATAGCGTTGGACACTGCACAAGGTAGCTAAATGGTTTGCTCAATTCTGTTTCTAACTTCTGATGTTATTGTCCTGCAATTGTTCTAATATTGTTACGTGAACATTAATTTGAAATGTAGGATTAGAATATCTTCATAATGGCTGTAAGCCACCTATAGTTCACCGAGATGTTAAGACCACAAACATCTTGCTGAATGAGAAGTTCCAAGCTAAGATAAGTGATTTTGGCCTGTCCAAGTTTTTTCCAACTGATAGCACACATGTTTCGACCATTATTGCCGGCACCCTTGGCTACGTTGATCCTGAGTAAGTATAGTTAACATATACGAATAAATACATACATTTACCCAAAGAATTGAAAGAAAAAAAGAAACAAACTTACATCATCTTGCTTTGCAGGTACTACATATCTCATCAGCTAAATGAGAAAAGTGATGTTTATAGCTATGGAGTGGTTTTGTTGGAGATAATCACAGGTCAGCCTGCCATATCAAAATGCCAAGAAGAGAATGTTCACATAACTCAGTGGGTTGATTCAATGTTGGCAAGGGGAGATGTTTGCAATATTGTTGATCCAAAGTTGGAAGGATCTTATGATATTGGCTCGGCTTGGAAAGCTATTGAAGTATCAATGACTTGTGTATCACGGACAACCACCATAAGGCCAAGTATGAGTCAGGTAGTGACTGAACTAAAGGATTGTATGGTAAGTGAACTAGCTCGAAAGGAAGGTCGTGGGGCTGAATTAGGAGATCCAGTGGAATTGGTTAGCTTGAATGTGACAACAGGATTATCTCCCTCAGCAAGGTGATAAATCAATAGAAACAGAAACCAGAGTAGATCAAATAAAACATAAAAGGTGAAGAAAACAATTTGTTCTTTATTATTGGCATATCCTTCTCGCAATTGCCATGCACTGACTGTATGAAAACATAAAAGTTGAAAGAATTTACTTGCTAGATATTTGATGTGTAAGTTGTTTGTATAATATTAAACTTGATTACTGTTTGTATACATTTAGTACATGTTTTTTATGGTTGAAAATGCTCAAACTATGAGACGTTTAATTTTGAAAAAGATGTCATGGTTAGCTTCACATGAAATTGGCCCAAAATCATTAGAGTATGTCTGTTATTCAGTTGATCATGGACGACCAAGCACAAGTTAATGAAAGTCTTTCAAGCTTCCTTTTCACTATAAAGTTTGAAAATTGACTAATGAAGCATATGGTGTTTTTAATTTTTTTTTAATTGACTAGGAATAATAGAAGCCATTATATGTTGACTTTAGACAATCGTGTGTAGGATATATTATTTATAAATAAACAGTTAAATATTTATTATTTTTTATAAGCATGTGATTTATGCATTATGCAAACTTAGCTAAAAATAAAAATAAAGGCCATGTTTAATAATAATTTTGATTAGTGATTTATGATTAAATAATTAATTTTATAATTTATAATTTTTTTTATAAAAATAATCATCAACATATTTAATAACATGATTTTCAAGAAAGAAAGAAAAAAAAATCAAAAATCACTTTCAAGTTTTTGACAATACTTTTTTTTATTTTTTTTCAAAGAACTTTAAAAGTAAAGAAAAATATTGGTTATTGTTTTACAAATTTTAATTTTTTAATTATTTTCTTTTAATATTTATACATATAATAGTTATAAGTAAAAATTAGAAGTAACAAATCTGATTCAAAAATTTTCTTTTTATACATTTATGAGTCACCTTATATTTTGGTAGTAATTTTTTAAAAATGTAAAAATCAAATCAAAAACGTTACAAAATATACATGATTGAAAAATTGTTAGAAAAAAAATTAAAAATTAAGAATTAAAATCATTATTAAACAAACCTTATAAAATATTGAGATTTGCAAGTGTTAAAAGATACTTATCAACCAATTCTTCTAAAATCTCTCAAGTTGTTAGAAGAACCACTCACTGTCCTTGTATATCTTACTTGGGTTCTAACAGAACACAAGCCCTCCAGCATTGTTACAAGTTAATTGGTCAACTTTGCAGTTGAGACTTGACAGCGAGAATGAAGAGCCAAAATGGAGAGAATATGTATGAGATACATTACCAAGAAACCACAATTTACTTATCATAAGATCCTAAAAATTACAGACAACTTGAGAAAATTATTGGTAAAGGCGGATTTGCAACAGTTTATAAAAGTCTAAAATGATGTTAATTTGTCTACTACGTTCCTCTTCCACGGAACATTAATGGTCTTATGTTTACATTGGAGCAAGGGAATAAATGTGCCCCTCCAGGCACTTGGAGCGAGTCTGCCTCTCTTTTCGTTTTACTTTTCAGGAAATTTCTCATTCTCCCACCGACCTATTATATGCTTCTAAACAACTAGGTCAATAGTCAACAAATCACCATCGATAATGGAAGTGTGGTCACTACTGAATTCCACGTTGAACTTGTTAATCTGCTGCTTATATTTACAAAATTTCAATCATTCTTGTTTACTTAAGTACATACTCTCATACTATTATGTACCATATGATGATACGGAGGTCCATTCCAAGCATATGAGCTATCACTTGAGAGAAAAATATACCAAATTACGTGACTGTTTAGTATAGTACTAAGATGGAGATCTCTTGGCACTACTTCCTTCAACTAGTGCTTCTTGTTTGTGCTTTTCTACTTGTTCATTCACAGAACCAAGCAGGTATGTCAGTATGTGTTGCTCAAAATCTCAAAACACTAGCTTATATTACTTGTTCTACTCTTCGTTTTTCGTGATTATCATGTCCAAGGAACATAGCATCGACATGTGCGTACGTGGAAATTCCAATTTAGCGTAAATAAATATACAAAAGATTTATCGTTAGAATTATGAATTTGAATAAAAAAGAAGAAAAGAGAAAAAATGCAAAAATTAAAAAAACTTTAAGTTCCACATTGGCTTTTTAAAAAGAAAATGCTTGTGCGATTGGACCCCAAGGGACATCCAATTTTGTGGAAGGGGGGAGGACCTAAGCAATTATGGGTCCACCACACACGCGCGCGCCGCCGCCGTCTATCCGTCCGACCGACCGGCCGGCCGGGCCGTGCCGACCCGAGTGCGTGTGTGTGAGGTGGCATTTTATTTTTTGATAAAAATTTATTTATTAAAATTAATTTTTCTAACAGTTCCGTTACCCAAAAGTGACCGTTACCTTTTTAACATTTCGTTCCGTTGAGACCGAGTCTCATGGAATCCGTTACCCCACGTCGTGACCGTTGCAGGTGACCGTTCCGTTCCGTTTCGGACCGAGTCTTACGGAACGACCTTTTCTGAACGTTGCACGTTCTCCACGACCGTTTTGGGTCCGTTATTTTCGTGACTTCCTCAACCTATAAATAGAGCACTCCGCTCACAGTTCATCTCATCCCCCAGCTCTCAACTCTCCTCTCACTTTTCTCTCTCTCGTTCTAACTATTGAGCATCACAAAAATTCTAGAAAAGAAAAACCAGAAATACCATACAGTATACATTAAATATAATTTTTAGTTTTCCGAGCAACAAAATTATTTTACAGGGTATAGCATTCCGGAGTTCATCAGTGCAGTGTAACTCCGAGACAGAATTTTGCTGGGCTGTTTTATCTTGGGAATGACGAGGCTGTGTTTGCTTGCACAATTTTGGGCAGAGACGCAAAACATCTTAAAAAGAGCGACTTAGTCCGCGACTCAACCCAAGCAGTGTTATTTTAGTAATTTGGTAACCTCGTTCCTATAAGTTATTTACGTAATTATTTTAACATTTATAAATAAAAAAAAATGGGCCGTTTAACATAGATTGTTGTTTTGCACTCTTGCTTCATAACCACCATTTATAGCCTTCAATCTTCACGTTAATTTCTGATTGTATATCTATGTCAGACTTCGTTAGTTTAGATTGCGGGTTGCCTCCAAACACAAGTTACATTGACCCAACAACAGGCATCAATTACATTTCAGGTGCAGCCTTCATTGATAGTGGTGTAAGTACAAGTGCAGGCGCGGATCTCTTTATTTTTTACAAAAAATTAATTACGTGTATATTTTTAACATTAAATAAATATTTTATTTATAGTAATATATTGTGTCTAATTTTTATGTACATATTTTAGTATATATTAACAATATTTAATAAATACGTGGATAAAAATAACATGAATTGTAAATAAAGTGTTTAAATATATACTTTTTTTCATATATTTGGTAACTATTAGTAACAAAAATAAAATTAAAGTAGTATAGTACAAAAAATTCTTCTTAAATATAAGAATCCAAATAATATTTAAATATTTTTATCTCAACATTATAAAAATAAAATTGAAAAGTTAAGTATATGATAAGCTTTATATTAAAATTTTTTAAGTTTGTGTTTATTATATTTTATTTCAATCCAAATTTTAAATTTATGTAATATTATATTATTTGACATTTTATTTTAATATTTTTTTAGAATTTATTTGAAATTTTTTTTATAGAAAAATTTTATTATTTTTATTATTATTAGTCATTATTATATTGTTTATAAACATATATTTTTAAATATAGTTTCAAGCTTAAAATTATAAATCACATTTTACTTTTTACATTTTTACATGTTTATTTTAGTCTTAATGTCTATAAATCTTAATGTATTTCATTAAGCTTTTTATTTGCTTAAATTTTTTAGTTAATAAATTTATTTTATTCATGAATGATACTAATATTTATTAATTTGTTATATTTTTGTTATAAGTTAATTATAATGTGTTAACTCTATGTCTCTATTATAATATGATATGAAAAAAATTTAGTATTGAATTGAGTATAATTTATTAGAACTCCTACTAATTTTTTATTTTGTATATAAAAAAATTAGCCCCCCCTCGTATTTTTTTCTGGCTCCGCCCCTGTACAAGTGTAATGTCCGAATACAAATCCATCTATCCACAACAGAGTACACCAAATCTTAGAAGCTTCCCTCAAGGAATTCGAAACTGTTACAAACTTAACATTGTCAAAAAAAGTCCCAAATACTTGATTCGAGCAACTTTCATGTATGGGAATTAAGATGATCTAAATAAGATACCGACCTTCGATCTGCATTATGGCAGTAACTTTTGGGACACTGTAAGGTTGGACAAAGTTTCAACTGTTAAGTTCAAGGAGATCATAGTCATTCCTTCAAAAGACTATGTACGTGTTTGCCTAGTCAATAGTGGCCATGGAACACCATTTATTTCAGCTTTAGAGTTAAGGCCTGTGAAGCTCAATAAAAATTATGGAGCTGCTCCTTTTGCACTCTTTGCTCGCTTTGATATTGGCTCCTCCAGCAACCAGACGTACAGGTAAGTCCCTCTACATTAAGTATTTAATTGTTCAAAGTAATAGTAATAGATTCGACGTACTTTTACAAAAGCAGTTTTCTTATATGTGATGTGTGACATAAAGAAGATTAGTCAAGTGGTACGTGTGTTGAATATCAACTCTAATCCAACCTATTTGTTTTATTTTATCTCAATTCATGAAAGATTCTTAATAAATATAGAAAAAATATATTTTTAAGAAAAAATTATAGAAGGATATAAAAATGAGATATTTTAGGAGGAGTGTGTAGAATGTGGTAATAATGTGTGGCTAAAATTATTTCTTAATTTAATATTTGTATAGTGTACATTGCATGAAGATGACTATAAATACCATCCCTTGTATTTGGGTAAGGCATCTTCCAAAAGAATAAGTCTTAGAATGTGAGTTGTGAGTTTCCTATTGAGTCTTTATTTGTATTTCTCTTCAAGTTGTGAGAGGTCTTTAGAAAGTGTTGTAGTATCTTTTATTGTGGGTATAATACAAGTAATTTGTTTACTTGTTTAGGTCCAATATTAGTAAGTTTAGAGTTGTGTACTCTAAATTTCTCTCAATAATGTGAACACCATATGGTGCTATTAGAATTAAAAATTCTATTTTGTATTGAACTCAACTGCTCCTAAGTCTCTTGTATACATACAAAGTGTAGGTTTGAATGTACTTCTCAAATAAGTGATTTTGGTTTGAAAGAAAGTGATTTGATTCCAAGTGGTTTCAAGAGAAACATTTAGTTATTTGACATAAAACTATTACATTTAGAGATTAAAGTAGACTATCTCATCTCATCTGATGTCTCATTTAGTATCTCTAATGGACTTTGGTACAATATTGTCTCATTTTATTTAAATATTATTTCATTCAATTTAGATTGTAACCTTAATGAACTTAATTTTAAACATATATTATATCAGTTTTCTTAGTAAACTCATATTATAAGTAATTATGTATCATATTTTTCATTATTTTTGTATTTTTTTTCTTGTATCATGTAGTCTCATTAGGGACAAATGGGATTTCAACTAGTATCGTCTCATTATCATCTCATTAAAAATTAAGTGAAACGAAATGAGATAGGTTTTAAAAATTAATGGGTTGTATCTTGAGTCTCGTTAATATCTCTAATTATAAGTGATTTTAAGTAGTATGTACTATGTAGTAATCATTTTAGGATATAATTATGCTCCAAACTAAAGGCTTGTTTAGATGTGCTTATTTGAAAAGTGGTTTTCACTATAAATGATTTGGTCAAAAGTCATTTTCAAGAGAACCATTTAAGTGTTTGATATAAAATTATTAAAAGTGATTTGGAGAGAGAATTTATAATTACTATTAGGATGGGAGAATGTGTTATAAATCGGCGCTTGCGGAAGCGTAGTTTGGGTCCAATTTAGTTGCACAAATATTTAATTTTGGATAATGGCAAAATAATAGCAATAAGAAAAATAAATGGCACACAATGATTTAAGTGGTTCGACCTTTCAATGTGAAAAGTCTACTCCACTGACGACGGCACACCGAGGAAAATCCACTATCAAATCCAAATGGAGAATACAAACACCAATGTTCAAAAGAGCCACTCAAAATACCCAATCTCTAATACACCCTCTTGTTTTCTCAATGCTAAAACAGTAATAAAATAGTAAGAATAATTTCAAATCTTGCATATAACAAATAAATACTGTTACCGAATGCAGACGAAAAACTTTGATCGTTGATTCAAAGTTTCTGATGAAGTGCCAAGGGAATAAGCAAAGTGGTTTATTGGGATTCAAGTATAAAGCAATCACACGAACAGTAGCAAGTGGCTATTAATTACTCCATGAACAAATAATAAGAATGGAGATATTAATTAGCAAGTTTCTATACTATTTGCGCTGCTCCTCTTTTGTTTTTCTTCTGCGGCTCTATCTATTCTCTGCACCTCACAGCTTTTCAATTAGGAGATATATATATATATGACTTAGGGTTGCATATATTAATGAGAGGAAATTACATATATGCCCCTTCTCTAAATAATTGTTTTGGAGCCATATTTAACAAATCTCCACCTTGGCTCAAAACAAAACCAAGTTCTTCAAATTTAGGATTCCTCGAAATATCAAATGGCCGTCGTCCAAATGCCCCAAAGGGCGATCACTTACTACAAACACCAACCAAGTCCAAGCAATGCTTGAACTTGTTAACTGGAATTGGCTTGGTCAACATATCAGCTGGATTCTCTGCAGTAGCTATCTTATTAATAATAATAGTACCCTGAGACACAATGTCACGAACGAAGTGATATCTGACATCAATATGTTTGGTCCTCTCATGAAACATGGTATTCTTGGTCAAGTGTATCGCACTTTGACTATCACAAAATACAACAGAAGTATCCTGCTGTAAACCCAAATCACAAACCAAACCTCTAAGCCAGATGGCTTCTTTCACTGCTTCTGCTGCTGCCATATACTCTGCTTCTGTAGTGGACAAAGCAACTGTAGATTGTAAAGTAGCTTTCCAACTAATGGCACAATGAGAAAGAGTGAAAACATAACCTGTCAGAGATCTTCTCTTATCCAAATCTCCAGCATAATCGGAGTCCACATAACCAATAACACTGCAACCAGTATTAGAACTCCCATCATATACCAAACCAAAGCTAGAAGTGCCTCTCAAATACCGAAGTATCCATTTCACTGCTTGCCAATGACCCTTTCCAGGGTTACCCATATATCTACTAACAACACTAACTGCATGTGAAATGTCTGGTCGAGTACAAACCATAGCGTACATCAAACTACCAACGGCACTAGCATATGGAACCTGAGACATGTACTTCTCTTCTTCTTCTGACTGTGGTGACAAATCCAAAGAAAGTCTGAAATGTGCAGCTAGTGGCGTACCTACAGGTTTAGACTCTTTCATACCAAAGCGTTCAAGAACTTTTTCGATATAACTTTTCTGAGACAAATAAAGCTTGCCCGCTTGTCTATTCCTGTGAATTTCCATGCCCAAAATTTTCTTTGCTGCACCCAAATCTTTCATCTCAAACTCACCACTAAGTTGAGACTTTAATTTCTGAATCTCAAACTTATTCTTAGAAGCAATAAGCATGTCATCAACATATAGCAACAAATAGACAATTGAACCATCAGAGAACCTTTTATGATAAACACAACTATCATAATCACTCCTAGAGTAACCATGATCAATCATAAAAGAATCAAACCGTTTATACCACTGCCTGGGAGATTGCTTCAAACCATATAATGACTTTTTCAATAAACAAACATGATCTTCCTTACCTGAAATAACAAACCCTTCTGGCTGATGCATGTAAATTTGTTCCTCAAGCTCACCATGTAAGAAAGCTGTCTTGACATCAAGTTGTTCTAATTCCAAGTCAAACAGCGCAACCATAGCAAGCAACACACGTATGGAGCTATGTTTCACAACCGGTGAAAATACTTCATTGAAGTCAATACCCTTTTTCTGAGAATATCCCTTTGCAACAACACGTGCCTTGAACCTAGCTGCTTCAACCTCAGGTATACCTTCCTTTTTCTTGAAGATCCATTTGTTTCCAACAATTTTCTGGCCCTTAGGCGGTTTCACCAATTCCCAAGTATGATTCTTATGAAGTGACTCAATCTCTTCATTCATAGCAACTAACCACTGAGCAGACTCATCACAAGTGACAGCTTCACGATAACTAGTAGGTTCATTCACCCCAATAGTTTCTGCCACAGACAATGCATAAGAAACTAAATCTGCATCTGCATACCTCTGAGGGCGTCGAATCTCTCTTGTTCCTTTACCCTTAGCGATACTGTATGGTTGCTCTTGTTGCTGTTCTGCTACATCAGGAGCTGAATCATCTACCTCATCCACAAATGGCTGATCTGAAGTGCTCTCTTGCACTTGACTAGGAGCTCCACTCTCAAGCTCCACCTGCTCACTAACACCGTGGTCTTTACCTGCAACAACAGATTCTTTTTTCTTTTCCAACATGGAAAACTCATCAAATTTAACATCTCTGCTAATTAAAAATTTAGGTGACTTGGGTTCAACACACCATAGTCTATAACCCTTCACCCCAGAAGGATACCCAAAAAATATGCATTTCAATGCCCTAGGCTCAAGCTTACCATCATTAACATGAGCATAAGAAGGACAACCAAAAACTTTTAAATCAGAATAATTAGCAGGAGTACCAGAAAATACCTCAACCGGAGTCTTCAACTCAATTGCAGTTGATGGAGACCGATTCACCAAATAGCAGGCATGGTTACAAGCTTCAGCCCAAAAGGATTTATCCAAACCAGCTTGAAAGAGCATACAACGAGCTCTTTCCAAAATAGTCCTATTCATACGTTCTGCAACTCCATTCTGTTGTGGTGTATAACGCACAGTGCGGTGTCTCACTATGCCATTCCTTTCACAGAACTCATTAAACTGACCCTCACAAAATTCCAAACCATTGTCAGTTCTCAAACGCTTGATCTTCTTGCCAGTTTGATTTTCAATACAAGCTTTAAACTTGACAAATCTCGAAAACACATCATTCTTGTTTTTCAAAAAATATACCCAAACATGACGAGAGAAGTCGTCAATAAAAGTCAACATATACCGGGCACCACCCTTGGAAGTAACACGAGAAGGACCCCAAAGATCTGAGTGAATATAATCAACAGTACCTTTCGTCTTATGGATGGCTGTACTGAACTTAACTCTGCGATGCTTTCCATAGACACAATGCTCACAGAAATTAAGCTTCCCAGTTTTCTGACCACCAAGTAAACCCCGCTTGCTCAAAATGGACATTCCTGCCTCACTCATATGCCCTAACCGCATATGCCATAAGCGAGTCGTATCTGAATCTTGATCTGACGAGGATGAGACTGAAACACTGCCAATGACAGTGCTACCCTGAAGCACATAGAGACCACGAGACAATTGCCCTTTAATAACCACCAAAGCACCCTTAATAACTTTCAAAACTCCACCTTCAGCTATGTACCTATAGCCCTGTGAGTCAAGAGTACCCAAAGATATCAGGTTCTTTTTCAAATCTGGAACATGGCGAACATCTTTCAAAGTCCTGACAATACCGTCATGCATCTTAATCCGGATAGTACCAATACCAATAACCTTACAGGAAACATTATTTCCCATCAAGACAACACCCCCATCGATGGACTGATAAGAAACAAACCAATCCCTATTGGGGCACATATGGTAAGTGCAACCCGAATCAAGAATCCAAACATCTCTTGAAGAACTAATAGATACTGACAGAACATTATCACCTTCGGATCCAGAACTATCTGCAACACCAGCAACATCATTAGTACCAGAAGATGTTGTGGTAGATTTTCCTTTACCTTTGAGTTTCGGACAGTTAATTTTCCAGTGCCCTTCCTGACGACAATAATTACATTTATCTTTTCTCTTTCTAGATTTTGATCTAGACTTGCCTCTATTATTGCTTGATCCTTTATCTTGCGTTCTACCTCTGACAAACAAACCACTGCTACTATCGTTATTACCTGTAGACACCTTTTTCTTCAACTCTCTGGAATTCAAAGCTGCTTTGACATCTTCCAAAGAAATAGTGTCTCTCCCATATAGCATGGTATCAACAAAATGTTCAAATGAATGAGGTAAGGAACATAACAAAACTAAGGCCTGATCCTCATCATCAATCTTAACACCAACATTTTTCAGATCACGAATAATTTTAGTAAATTCATCAAGGTGATCGTGCAAAGGCGTACCTTCTGACATTCTGAAAGTGTACAAGCGCTGCTTCAAATATAACCGACTTGTCAAAGACTTGGTCATATACACACCCTCCAATTTAAGCCACAATCCAGCAGGAGATCTCTCATCACCAACCTCGCGTAGTACCTCATCAGATAAGGATAGCTGAATTGAACTGAGAGCATTTTCCATCAATGCGTCTTTTTCTTCCTCAGTCAATTTTTCTGACAATTTATCCTTGCCTTCAAGTGTCTTAACGAGACCCTCTTTAACCAATATGGCTCGCATCTTCATTCGCCATAGACTAAAATCATTCCTACCATTGAATTTCTCAATTTTGTATTTTGCCGCCATGACAGAAAATCCAAAATTAAATTAATAGAAGCACAACCCAAAAATATGAAACCAACCAAATAACCAAAAGCTCAAAATAAATCCAAAAGAGCAAACTTGATCAGTTCCAATAATTATCAGAATAACCCAAAGCTCTGATACCAATTTGTTATAAATCGGCGCTTGCGGAAGCGTAGTTTGGGTCCAATTTAGTTGCACAAATATTTAATTTTGGATAATGGCAAAATAATAGCAATAAGAAAAATAAATGGCACACAATGATTTAAGTGGTTCGACCTTTCAATGTGAAAAGTCTACTCCACTGACGACGGCACACCGAGGAAAATCCACTATCAAATCCAAATGGAGAATACAAACACCAATGTTCAAAAGAGCCACTCAAAATACCCAATCTCTAATACACCCTCTTGTTTTCTCAATGCTAAAACAGTAATAAAATAGTAAGAATAATTTCAAATCTTGCATATAACAAATAAATACTGTTACCGAATGCAGACGAAAAACTTTGATCGTTGATTCAAAGTTTCTGATGAAGTGCCAAGGGAATAAGCAAAGTGGTTTATTGGGATTCAAGTATAAAGCAATCACACGAACAGTAGCAAGTGGCTATTAATTACTCCATGAACAAATAATAAGAATGGAGATATTAATTAGCAAGTTTCTATACTATTTGCGCTGCTCCTCTTTTGTTTTTCTTCTGCGGCTCTATCTATTCTCTGCACCTCACAGCTTTTCAATTAGGAGATATATATATATATGACTTAGGGTTGCATATATTAATGAGAGGAAATTACATATATGCCCCTTCTCTAAATAATTGTTTTGGAGCCATATTTAACAGAATGCATTCAAATAACTTATCTCGAAAGAAAG
Source organism: Elaeagnus macrophylla (assembly GCA_029378325.1). Lineage (NCBI taxonomy): Eukaryota > Viridiplantae > Streptophyta > Magnoliopsida > Rosales > Elaeagnaceae > Elaeagnus > Elaeagnus macrophylla. Next base: position 11,642,472 of record CM055643.1, read on the forward strand.
TAAGTAATATTTCTCTTAAAAGCACAGATAATTTTCTCAAAATTTTGAAATCACTCATAAAATACTTTACCTAATTTAAAAGCACTTTTAATAAAAAGGAGAAGTAGTTCCAAACAGGCCCAAAGTCTTGATTAATTTTGTAGCTTGTTCATGTGTTGCATCTTTATAGTTTGATAATCAAGCAATTAAAAATACAGTTGTATGGTATTTTCTTAAAAGGTGGAGTATTTTGCTTTTGGTTGATGCGAATAGGTACCCAGATGACGTTTTTGATAGGATATGGATGCCCTATAGTAGCCAGAACAAGAACTGGACAACGTTAAATACATCCTCTGACGTGAGCCGTGCATATGACCCCCACCCTCCATCTATAGTCATGAGAAGTGCTGCCACAGCAATTAATGCTACTAGTCCAATGCAAATACATTGGCAATCTCCATATTCAAGCAAAGGATATTGTGTTTACTTGTACTTTGCTGAACTTCAACAGCTCCAATCCAACGACTACAGATCATTCAACGTCATAGTAGACGGGGAGCTCTTGGATCAACTAGTTGTTCCGAGATACTTATCCACACTAACCATATTGAAACAATTCCCAGCCTCTCATGCTGCAGACAATTATCATAACTTGTCACTTGTTAAAATTGATAATTCTACTTTGCCACCAGTCATTAATGGAATTGAGATCTACAGATTGATGAATTTTTTGCAACATGAAACTTACCAATATGATGGTAATTCTTAGCCTAGAAATGAGAGTATCAGTTAATAAATTACATGGGTTGACACAATTAAAAAGTTAACTTAATAGGTGGGCGGTGAGAACCATAGAACATATAAATTCTACGCGAAAGTTTTATTTAAAACTCCTTTGGTGCATAAATGATCAAGTTATTTAACTGTTTACACTTTTAATCCTATTAGTAAAAAAAATATGTATATTTTCTTATGATGTTAAAAAACATATCTTAATTTTGAACATATGCTTTTTTCCAAGGGATTAAAATGAGACTATACGTATGAGGAATTATGTCATGCAATTAACCCAATTGCCTAACGTATCATATTTTTTATTTTTATTCTCTTACAAACTATTTCCATTCATTGTGCTCTAATTTAATCCCTTTTTTCTTTCAAATTTTTAGTTTGTATCTAAATAAAACAAAATAGTTTGGGTACTAATTTGGACACTGGAGTGACTATAAGTCTACACTTAAGTACGAGTCTAGCAGAAATAATCTGCTTGTTTCTTCTCTGCTTTGAACTCTGTTTGATATGCAAAATTAGAAGTCCAACACTTGCTGCAGAAAAGTAGAGTTTATATCTGGCCTCATGAAACTAATTATGATAAAGAATAGTTTTAATGCCTCCTGAAACATCAGCTATATATGACGATTAATTTTTTTACGCAGTTTTGATGCCAATATGAAGGGAAATCAAACTACATGTTCAATGGGGTCATGCAAAAAGAAGCATAATTTTGTTGTTCCAGTGGTATCATCAGTTGGTGGATTTATCCTCTTAGTTACTGCAGTGGCTGTACTTTGGTGTTTTATCAGAAAACCCAAATATGATATTGTAGCAGGTTTGAACTCTGATAAATGATAATAAAGGGAGTTGCTATTTCCATGAATAAAACACTTATGGCAGAACAATTTAACAACAAAATAGTGCTACTCATAATAAATTATGCAATGCTTATGTATAGATTCAAAGTACTGTCAATTAGAGTTTCATGCCAAATCATCCAATAAAATGAAGTTGTACTAAGCTATATCATTATCTTTGTAGTTGCAACAGTGAAGGAGACGTCCCATGAAGAAAATGAGTCATACGTATCAAAAAAACAACAATTTACATATTCTGAAATCCTAAACATTACCAACAACCTTGAGATTATATTAGGTAAAGGTGCGTTTGGAATAGTTTACCATGGATATTTGAATGGACAAGATGTAGCCGTGAAGATGCTATCTCCATCATCCATACAAGGGCACCGGGAATTTCATGCAGAGGCATGTATTCATAAATCCTAATTCATAACAAATTTTACTAATTTTTGAGTTATACTTGTAGCACACGAGTATCTGACTTCTTTTTTCATTTACTTTTTTTTAATTATTGATTAAAGCTTAAACTACTTTTGAGAGTTCACCACAAAAATTTGACTGCCCTTGTTGGGTATTGTAATGAGGGGAAAAACATTGGACTCGTCTATGAGTACATGGCCATGGGAAACTTATCAGCACATCTTTCAGGTTTGATATCCCATTCAGCTGAGTTCATAGCAGTTTACAAACTAATTTAGATTTTTGTATGAACAAAGAAAAGGGTGATTCGTAGTTCGTACTCATTGTTTTGATGGCTACATGAGGAAATAGTAGGAAAATCTTAAGTTGGGAAGATAGACTTCGAATAGCGTTGGACACAGCACAAGGTAGGTAAATGGTTTGCTCAATTCTGTTTCTAGCTTCTGATGTTATTGTCCTGCAATTGTTCCAATATTGTTATGTGAACATTAACTTTGAAATGTAGGATTAGAATATCTTCATAATGGCTGTAAGCCACCTATAGTTCACCGAGATGTGAAGACCACAAACATCTTGCTGAATGAGAAGTTCCAAGCTAAGATAAGTGATTTTGGCCTGTCCAAGTTTTTTCCAACTGATGGCACACACGTTTCGACCATGATTGCCGGCACCCCTGGTTACCTTGATCCTGAGTAAGTATAGTTAACCTATACGAATAAATACATATTACCCAAATAATTGAAAGAAAAAAAAAAAAAAAAACAAACTTACATCATTTTTCTCTGCAGGTACTACATATCACATCGGCTAAATGAGACAAGTGATGTTTATAGTTATGGAGTGGTTTTGTTGGAGATAATCACAGGTCAAACTGCCATATCAAAAGGCCAAGAAGAGAATGTTCACATAACTCAGTGGGTTGATTCAATGTTGGCAAGAGGAGATGTTTGCAATATTGTTGATCCAAAGTTAGAAGGATCTTATGATATTGGCTCGGCTTGGAAAGCTATTGAAGTATCAATGACTTGTGTATCACGGACAACCACCATAAGGCCAAGTATGAGTCAGGTAGTGACTGAGCTAAAGGAATGTATGGTAAGTGAACTAGCTCGTAAGGAAGGCCGTGGGGCTGAATTAGGAGATCCAGTGGGATTGGTTAGCTTGAACGTGACAATAGGATTATCTCCCTCAGCAAGGTAATAAATCATAGAAACAGAAACCAGAGTGGATCAAATAAAACATAAAAGGTGAAGAAAACAATTTGTTCTTTATTACTGACATATCCTTCTCGCAATTGCCATGCACTGACTGTATGAAAACATAAAAGGTGAAAGAATTTACTTGCTAGATATTTGATGTGTAATTTGTTTGTATAATATTAAACTTGGTTACTGTTTGTATACATTTAGTACATGTTTTTTATGGTTGAAAATGCTCAAACTATGAGACGTTTAATTTTGAAAAAGATGCCATGGTCAGCTTCACATAAAATTGGCCCAAAATCATTAGAGTATGTTTGTTCTTCAGTTGATCACGGAAGACCAAGCACAAGTTAATGAAAGTCTTTCAAGCTTCCTTTTCACTATAAAGTTTGAAAATTGACTAATAAAGCGTATGGTATTTTTTTTTTATTAATTGACTAGGAATAATCGAAGTCATTATATGTTGACTTTAGACAATCATGTGTAAGATGTATTATTTATAAATAACCTTTCTATGAGTGTGTGAATTTATGCATTATGCAGAACTAGCTGAAAATTTAAGTTCATGTTTAATAATAATTTTAATTTATAAATAAATAATTAATTTTATAATTCATGATTTTTTTATAAAAATAACTATTAATGTATTTGATAAAATTTACACTAAGTGATTTTCAAGAAAGAAAAAAAAACAAAAATTACTTTCAAGTTCTTTGATAATACTTTCTATTTTTTTTTTTTTTTTTGAAAGAACTTTAAAAGTAAAGAAAAATATTGGTTGTTGTTTTACAAATTTTAAGTTTTTAATCATTTTCTTTTCATATTTATACATATAAAAGTTATAAGGCTTAATTTATTCTCTTGAAAAATGTTTGATTAAAATGATAAAAAAATTAGAAATAACAAATTTGATTCAAAAATCTTCTTTTTAAATATTTATAAATCATCTCATATTTTAGTAGTGATCCTTAAAAATGTAAAAATTAAAATAAAAAACGTAAAACATACACGATTGAAAAATTGTTTGAAAAAAAATATTAAAAATCAGAAATTAAAATCGTTATCAATCAAAGCTGTATAGTGACTAAGGTTTGCACGTGTTAAAAGATTGGTACCAACCAATTCTTCTAAAACCTCTCAAGTTGTTAGACGATGGAGTAACTGTCCTCGTATATGTTACTTGGGTTCTAACAGAACACAAGCCCTCCAGCATTGTTACAAGTTAGTTGGTCAACTTTGCATTTGAGACTTGAGAGCGAGAATGAAGAGCCAAAATGGAGAGAATATATATGAGAATGAGATACATTACAAAGAAACCACAATTTACTTATCATAAGATCCTAAAAATTACAGACAACTTGAGAAAATTATTGGTAAAGGCGGATTTGCAACAGTTTATAAAAGTCTAAAATGATGTTAATTTGTCTACTACGTTCCTGTTCCACGGAACATTAATGGTCTTATGTTTACATTGGAGCAAGGGAATAAATGGCCCCTCCAGGCACTTGGAGCGAGTCTGCCTCTCTTTTCGTCTTACTTTTCAGGAAATTTCTCATGCTCCCACCGAACTATTATATGCTTCTAAACAACTAGGTCAATAGTCAACAAATCACCATCGATAATGGAAGTGTGGTCACTACTGAATTCCACGTTGAACTTGTTAATCTGCTGCTTATATTTACAAAATTTCAATCATTCTTGTTTACTTAAGTACATACTCTCATACTATTATGTACCATTTGATGATACGGAGGTCCGTTCCAAGCATATGAGTTATCACTTGAGAGAAAAATATACCAAATTACGTGACTGTTTAGTATAGTACTAAGATGGAGATCTCTTGGCACTACTTCCTTCAACTAGTGCTTCTTGTTTGTGCTTTTCTACTTGTTCATTCACAGAACCAAGCAGGTATGTCAGTATGTGTTGCTCAAAATCTCAAAACACTAACTTATATTACTTGTTCTGCTCTTCATTTTTCGTGATTATCATGTCCAAGCAACATAGCATTGTGCGTACGTCGAAATTCCAATTTAGCGTAAATAAATATACAAAAGATTTATAAAAAAAAATATGGGCCGTTTAACATAGATTGTTGTTTTGCACTCTTGCTTCATAACCACTATTTATAGCCTTCAATCTTCACGTTAATTTCTGATTGTATATCTATCTCAGGCTTCGTTAGTTTAGATTGTGGGTTGCCTCCAAACACAAGTCACATTGACCCAACAACAGGCATCAATTACATTTCAGATGCAGCCTTCATTCATAGTGGTGTAAGTACTAGTGTAATGTCTGAATACAAATCCATCTATCAACAACAGAGTACAGCAAATCTGCAATAACAAATACTTGATTCAAGCAACTTTCATGTATGGGAATTATGATGATCTAAATAAGATACCGACTTCGATCTGCATTATGGCAGTAACTTTTGGGACACTGTAAGGTTGGACAAAGTTTCAACTTTTAAGTTCAAGGAGATCATAGTCATTCCTTCAAAAGACTATGTACGTGTTTGCCTAGTCAATAGGGGCCATGGAACACCATTTATTTCAGCTTTAGAGTTAAGGCCTGTGAAGCTCAATAAAAATTATGGAGCTGCTCCTTTTGCACTCTTTGCTCGCTTTGATATTGGCTCTTCCAGCAACCAGACGTACAAGTCAGTCCCTCTACATTAAGGTGGTGTTTGGTTCGCTGAATGTAATCGTAATCGTAATCGTAATCGTAATCGTAATCGTAATGGAATGTAATGTAAAGGAATTAGTATAACTATTACAGTATTTGGTTTAGTCACTGTAATCAAAAAAGGAATTAGTATTACAGTATTTGGTTTAACTACTGTAATGTAATGGAATAGAAAAAAAAATTATATAATTATTTTAAAAATACAATTTCATAAAATAAAATTTCAGAAAAAATACAATTTCATAACAACAATTAATAAAAAAATACAATTTTAGGGAAAAAAAAATACAATTTCAGGAAAAAAATACAATTTAAAAAAAAATACATTCAGAAAAAATACAATTTTATAACAATAATTAATAAAAAATACAATTTCAAAAAAAAATACAATTTAAAAAAAAACGAGAGCCAAAATCGTGAACTGGACGGCGACAACGCGAACGGGTTAGACGGCGACCCGATTGGCTGGAGGAGACGCGATGGCTGGACGGCGACGAGAGCTGGAGGTGACGTGATTGGCTGGAGGCGACGCAATTGCAGGGACGACGTAATGGCAGGGACGACGACGCGATGCTGGCCGGGACGACGACGCGATGCTGGCCGGCGAAGACGACGCGATGCTGGCCGGGACGACGACGCGATGCTGGCCGGCGAAGACGACGCGATGCTGGCCGGGACGACGATGCGATGCTGGCCGGCGAAGACGACGCGAGCTGGCGAGGACGACGACGCAATGGGGGAGGACGCGATGGGAAAAAATGCGATTGGCTGGTCTGGTACTGTTCACACATGTAATGTAATGCCATTTTCTTGTTCCAGCTCATGTAATCCTTATTCCTTCTCCTAATGTAATCAATTACATTACATTACATGTGTTTGTACCAACCAAACATTGTAATGTGCAAAATCAATTACATTACATTACATTACTGATTCTATTATAGTCTACCAAACATGACCTAAGTATTTAATTGTTCAAAGTTATAGTAATAGATTCAACGTACTTTTACAAAAGCAGTTTTCTTATATGTGATGTGACATAAAGAAGATTAGTCAAGTGGTATGTGAACACCATATGGTGCTATTAAAATTAAAAATTATGTTTTGTATTGAACTCAGCTGCTCCCAAGTCACTTGATATATACAAAGTGCAGGTTTGGATGTGCTTCTCAAATAAGTGATTTTGGTTTGAAAGACAGTGATTTGATTCCAAGTGGTTTCAAGAGAAACATTTAGTTATTTGACATAAAACTATTACATTTAGAGATTTAAAGTGGGCTATCTCATCTTATTCGATGTCTCATTTAGTATCTATAATAGACTTATCGTATAATATTATCTCATTTTATTTAAATATCATTTCATTTAATTTAGATTATAACCTTAATGAGCTTAATTTTAAACATATATTATATTAGTTTTCTTAGAAACCTCATATTATAAGTAATTATGTATTTTTGTATTTTTTTCTTGTATCATTTAGTCCCATTAGGGACAAATGGGATCTCAACTAGTACTGTCTCATCATCATCTCATTAAAAATTAAGTGAGACGAGATGAGATAGATTTTAAAAATTAATGAGTTGTATCATGAGTCTTATTAACATCTCTAATTACAAGTGATTTTAAGTGGTATGTAGTAATCATTTTAGGATATAATTATGCTCTAAAGGCTTGTTTAGATGTGCTTCTTTGAAAAGTGGTTTTCACTATAAATGATTGGTCAAAAGTGATTTTCAAGAGAACCATTTAAGTGTTTGATATAACATTATTAAAAGTGATTTTGAGAGAGAATTTATAATTACTATTAGGATGAGAGAATGCATTCAAATAACTTATCTCGAAAGAAAGTAAGTAGTACTTCTCTTAAAAGCACAAATAATTTTCTCAAAATTTCGAAATCACTCATAAGATACATTACCCAATTTGAAAGTATTTTTAACAAAAAGGAGAACCAGTTCCAAACAGACCCAAAGTCTCGATTAATTTTGTAGCTTGTTCATGTGTTGCATCTTTATAGTTTGATAATCAAGCAATTAAAAATACAATTGTATGGTATTTTCTTAAAAGCTAGAGTATTTTGCTTTTGGTTGATGCGAATAGGTACCCAGATGACGTTTTTAATAGGATATGGATGCCCTATAATAGCCAGAACAAGAACTGGACAAAGTTAAATACATCCTCTGATGTGAGCCGTGCATATGACCCCCACCCTTCATCTATAGTCATGAGAAGTGCTGCCACAGCAATTAATGCTACTAGTCCAAAGTAAATACATTGGCAATCTCCATGTTCAAGCAAAGGTTACTGTGTTTACTTGTACTTTGCTGAACTTCATCAGCTCCAATCCAACGAACCATATTGAAACAATTCCCAGCCTCTCATGCTGCAGACAATTATCATAACTTGTCACTTGTTAAAATTGATAATTCTACTCTGCCACCAGTCATTAATGGAATTGAGATCTATAGATTGATGAATTTTTCGCAACAAGAAACTTACCAATATGATGGTAATTCTTAGCTTACCTGCTTTAATTTTATGTTTTCCATCATTCTATTTCTATCATATTTGCATGTCTGTATTGTCTGAGTATGAATTTGTATTGTAAATGAAAAATGATAGTGGATGTCATCAACAAGATTAAGTCAACTTATGGAATAGATAGGAACTGGGATGGAGATCCATGCTCTCCTGCAAAATTTTTATGGGAAGGTCTAAACTATAGCAACAACGGTTCTGATCCTCCCAAAATCGTATCGTTGTAAGGTTATAATCGTATCGTATTGTTGACCTTTATCAAAATCTGATATATGTGGTTGCTGCTTGCTTCTAAATGAGTACAGGACGCTGTCGTCAAGTGCATTGACAGGGACCATTTCTCCATCCATATCTAATCTCACCATGCTACAATCCCTATAAGTAATCCCTGAAACTCAAAAAGTTAAGTGTTAGGATGTGTCACTATGTTGTATTCTATTGATGAAAGAATTTGACATATAATGTATGAAAAATATGTAGTAAACAGGCATTGAATATATTGGTGTTAATGTATGTGATATATGATTTATTATTAATTGTATATTGGGCTCTTGGGCTGCTAATTGTGTTTAGGCTTGTTTTATACTCTTTTTTTCAGGCCCGAGCAAGTCAATTTGCATGTTGGGCTGAAGGGCATTGTCGTCATTTCACCAGCAATATATTTATACCCATTGCTAGGGTTTTTGACCGTTCACTCGTTCATTTTTCATTTCTTCTTCGAGTCTCTTCGTCTCTTCATCTCCTCTCTTCTCTGTGTAAATACTTGTTATGTGTTGTGAGGATTTGGAAGCATAGTTGTTGGAATCTTGTTCTGTACATGCTTTCATTATTTATTCTCTATAAAACATTCTTTTATTAGTGGATATGTTTATCCTTTTCAGTGGATTAGGCCGTGTAGTTTCTAGGGACCGAACCACTTAAATCTGGTATTCTTGTTCTTATATTTTCTTGCTGGCACTTAGATCTGAATGGTTTTATAATTATTTTGTTTGTGCAAAAGTTTTTCTTTGAAGATAGTTCTTACAAAGTGGTATCAGAGCGAGGTTAAGTGTCGTTTGGCCTTCAAACTGTCATTGAAGTGTTCTGAACACTCTGAATCCTTGAAAAAATTTATTTTCCCTAATTTTTTGAGTGATTGGGAGACCTAGGGTTTCTTGATCCTCTTGAATCGCTACTCTACAGTGTGATTCTTGAGTGATTAGGAGACCTAGAACTTCTAGGGTTTCTTGATTCTCGTGCTTATTGATCCTATTCAGTGATCCTTGGGTGATTGGGAGACCTAAGATCTCTAGGGTTTCTTAATCCTCTTGAATCCTGTTCTGTGTTAAGTTTTTCTGGTGATTCAGTGACTAAGAAAATATTTATTAGTCTTCTAGGTTCCATTGAAGAACTTGACTGTTCGTCTTCTGTAAAACAGGGAGTCTTCCTTTTCTCAATTTCTCCTCTGTTTATTTTATTCTTTTATAATGAATACACAATACAAAATAACCCTATTTGATGACACAGGTGATTATGTTCTTTGGAAAAGAAAGATGAAAGCACTCTTGGTTCAACAAGATGTGCACGGTGCTATTGAGGCCAATGATCTGCCTGAAAAGGCATCTGAGGCTGAAATGAAAAGGATTGAAAGAAAGGCTTACTTAGCTATATTGTTAAATCTGACTGATAAGGTACTCAGAGAAGTTTCTAAGGAAACTCTTGCTCATAAGGTCTTTTCTAAACTCGACTCTCTATACTTAACTAAGTCTTTACCTAGAAAAGTTCATCTTAAACATTGTTTTTATTCTTTTAAAATGGATTCTTCCAAGGATCTTGAACAAAACTTGGATGATTTTAAAAGACTTACTACTGATTTAGATGACATTGAACATAAAGTAGAAGATGAAACTCAAGCTTTAATTTTATTAAACTCTCTGCCTGATAAATACAAAGAAGTGAAATCTGGAATTATGTATGGTAGGGATACACTGTCTCTTGGTTTGGTTATTTCACATCTTAGATCCAAAGACTTTGAAATTAAATATAAAACTATTGCTAGTGAGAGTCTTCTAGTTAGGGGTAGGACTGAAAAGAGAAAAAAAGAATTTAGGGGTAAGTCTAAGCATAGATCCAAATCTAGGTCTAAGAAGCATATTAAATGTTACTTCTGTAAAAAAGATGGTCACTATAGAAATGAATGTCCACTTAGGAAAGGAAAGAAACATGATAAACCTGAATTCAGTACTGATAGTGAATTAAACCTAATTTTTGAGGGTTATGAGAGCTCTGAAGTGCTAGCCGTGAGTTCCTCTAGGTCAGAAACTGATTGGGTCTTAGATTCAGGCTGTACTTTTCATATGACTCCCATTAGGCACTGGTTTTATGATTTTAAAGAAGTTAATGGTGGTAAGGTACTTCTTGGTGATAATCATGAGTGTCATGTCAAGGGTATAGGCTCAGTTAACTTATCCTTAAAAGATGGTACTGTTAGAGTCTTAGAATGTGTGAGATTTGTCCCTGAACTTAAGAGAAACTTGATTTCACTAGGTACCTTAGATTCTTGTGGGTTTACAGTTAAGATTGGAGATGGTTTGATGAAGGTTTTTAAGGGCTCTTTAGTAATCTTCAAGGCTGTTAGGATTAATGGTCTTTATTTGTTGCAAGGTTCAACCTTAGAATCTAAAGGAAAGGTTAGTGTAGTTGTTTCCTTAGATAGTGCTACCCTTTGGCATAAAAGGTTGGGATATGTTAGTGAGAAAGGGTTAATTGAACTTGTAAAACAAAGGGTGTTTGGAAGTGAATCTTTAGGAACTTTAAAGTTCTGTGAACACTGTGTGTTTGGTAAACAAACTAGAGTTAAATTCTCTGAAGGTCAGCATATTTCTACTCATGCACTTGATTACATACACTCTGACTTGTGGGGTCCTGCCTCAATTCAATCCTTAGGTGGTAATAAGTGCTTCCTATCCTTAATTGATGATTTCACTAGAAGAGTTTGGACTTTTACTTTGAGGTCTAAAGATGAAACTTTTAATACCTTTAAGCATTGGATAGCTTTAGTTGAAAATCAAAATGGATGTAAGATGAAAGTACTTAGGACAGATAATGGTTTAGAATTTTGTAATGAATTCTTTGACACTTTCTGTAAAAACCAAGGAATTAGGAGGCATAGAACTGTAGCTGGAACACCCCAACAAAATGGTTTAGCTGAAAGAATGAATAAAACCATTTTAGAGAGAGTTAGGTGTATGCTATCCCTTTCTGGCTTGCCCAAACTGTTCTGGGCTGAGGCTGTTAATACAGCCACTTATCTAATTAATAGATTCCCTTCCTATGCCTTAGAATTTAAAACACCTGAAGAACTATGGACTAATAAAACTGTTGACTATGGTAATCTTAAGATTTTTGGATGTATTGCATATAGTCATGTCAATCAGGGTAAACTTCAAGCCAGATCACTGAAGTGTGTCTTTATTGGTTATCCTTTAGGTGTTAAAGGGTATAGGCTCTGGTGTCCCTCACTTAAGAATGTTTAACTAGCATAAATGTCATTTTTAAAGAATTTGAATACTATTCTGACCTGTTAAATGAGTATGTCCCTCACTCTTCAAAGGAACCTTTGATTGAGGTGGAGGTAGGTGCCACACCTCTCAATGATGTAAGTACTGAGTTTGAGGTGGAAGTATCTGCGGCACCTCAATTTCAAGATATGATCACTGAAAGAACAGATACTAGTGATGATGATGGAACTACCGAGGAACACAACGTTCCTCCTGGCAGTTCTATTGAGCTGAATAACTATCTTCTAGCCAGGGATAGGTCTAGAAGAACAATTGTTCCACCTCTCAGATATTCTGATTCTTTTATTGCATTTAATTTTGAACTTTTTGACATAATTGCTTATGCATTTTCTGTTGCATCAAACATTGATGATTCTGAACCTGTTTCTTATGCTTATGCTGATGCTTTGAATTCTTCTAATGCATCTAATTGGTTAAATGCTATGCATAATGAGATTAATTCTTTAAATAAGAATAAAACTTGGGTTCTTGTTAATAAGCCTAAAAATGTTAAAGTGTTAGGATGTAGATGGCTATTTAAGAAAAAGGAAGGAATAAAAGGTGTTGAATTTGCTAGATATAAGGCTAGACTTGTGGCACAAGATTTTGCACAAAGAAAATGAATAGATTATAATGAAATATTTTCTCCTGTTATCAAATTTACTTCCATAAGAATTCTGTTATCTTTAGTAGTACAATATAACTTGTCACTTGAACAAATGGATGTTAAAACAGCTTTTCTACATGGTGATTTGGATGAGAAAATATATATGATGCAACCTTTAGGTTTTGTTAAATCTGGTAGTGAAAATCTTGTTTGCATGCTTAAAAAATCCTTGTATGGCTTAAAACAAGCTCCTAGGCAATGGTATAAACGTTTTGATTCATTCATGTTAAAAACAGGATTTATTAGATGTGATTTTGATAATTGTGTTTACTTTAAGTATAAAAATATTTCAGACCCTGTTTATTTGCTTTTATATGTGGATGATATGTTGATTGCATGCAAAAATATGTCTGAAATCAATAATTTAAAATCACTTCTATACAATGAATTTGAAATGAAAGACTTAGGACAAGCAAAAAGGATTTTAGGCATGGAAATATCTTGGACAGATTGTGGTTTACTTTTGTCACAACAATCTTATATTAAAAAAGTTTTAAAAAGATTTTCTATGTTTGATTCCAAGATAGTGAGCATTCCTCTAGGTTCTCATTTTAAATTATCTATTCTTGATTACCCTATGACTAATGATGATAAGAATTATATGAATAGAGGTCCACATTCTAATGCTGTAGGTTCACTTATGTATGCAATGGTCTGCACTAGACCTGGCATTGCATATGCCATGAGTGTGGTTAGTAGATTTATGGCTAACCCTAGTAAGGCTCATTGGCAGGCTGTAAAGTGGAGTTTACGTTACATTAAAGGGACAATTAATACTGGTTTATTGTTTAAAAGAAATCCTTGTAATGCACCTATAGTTTGTGGATATATTGATTCTGACTTTGCAGGTGATAAGGATAAGAGAAGGTCACTGTCAAGTTATATCTTTACTATTTTTGGAAATATAGTTTCTTGGAAAGCTAATTTACAATCTGTAGTAGCATTGTCAACTACCGAGGCTAAATTTATTACTTACACTGAAGCAGTAAAGGAATCCTTGTGGCTTAGAGGTCTTACTAGACAACTTAACATAGTTAAATGTGATGTTATTGATACTGTTTATTGTGATAATCAATCTGCTATACATTTATCTAAACATCCCATGTTTCATTCTGGATCTAAACATGTTGATATTAAAATGCATTTCATTAGGGACATAGTCAGCCAAGGTCTTGTTAAATTGACAAAATCTCCACTGAGAATAATTCATCTGATATCCTTACTAAACCAGTTCCCTTAACCAAATTTAAACATTGTCTGAATTTGATTAGGGTGTCTCATATTTAGGCATTAGGTTGAAAGGGTGAACTGTATGTATCCATTATTTGCTGCATAGTGTCAAGGTGGAGATTGTTAGGATGTGTCACTACGTTGTATTCTATTGATAAAAGAATTTTGACATATAATGTATGAAAAATATGTAGTAAACTGGCATTAAATATATTGGTGTTAATGTATGTGATATATGATTTATTATTAATTGTATATTGGGTTCTTTGGTTGCTAATTGTGTTTGGGCAAGTCAATTTGCATGTTGGGCTGAAGGGCATTGTCGTCATTTCACCAGCAATATATTTATACCCATTGCTAGGGTTTTAGACCGTTCACTCGTTCATTTTTCATTTCTTCTTCGAGTCTCTTCGTCTCTTCATCTCCTCTCTTCTTTGTGTAAATACTTGTTATGTGTTGTGAGGATTTAGAAGCATAGTTGTTGGAATCTTGTTCTCTACATGCTTTCATTGTTTATTCTCTGTAAAACATTCTTTTATTAGTGGATATGTTTACCCTTTTCAGTGAATTAGGCCGTGTAGTTTCTAAGGACCGAACCACTTAAATCTAGTGTTATTGTTCTTATATCTTCTTACTTGCACTTAGATCTGAATGGTTTTATAATTATTTTGTTTGTGCGAAAGTTTTTCTTTAAAGACAGTTCTTACATTAAGGTTTTTAATTATAGTTACCTCAGTAATTTTTTTAATTTATTTGTACTCTTCTGATATTTAGAAGAGTACTCACCACAATTCATCAGCTTTGCTATGTGAACTGGCTTTATTATCATTTAAAATTACAACTTACCATCGCAGGGACTTATCAAACAATAACTTAACTGGAGCAATACCTAACTTTCTGTCCAAACTTCCAAACTTGAGGGTCCTGTAAGATAATCATTTACACATTGAGAGAGTAGCTTATTTAATGAAGGGATTTGATAAAAAAATTACTTCTTATGCAGAAACTTAAAAGGAAACAAACTCACAGGTCCACTTCCAGCTGAACTTGTACAAAGATCAAGAAATGGTTCATTGTCATTAAGGTTTGATTTAGTTCTTCAAATATTCTTATTTTAAGATTTTATAATTGTTAACATAATCAAATTTACTTATAACAGTGTGGAGGAAAATTTAAATCCATGTACGTCATCTTTTTCATGTGAAAAGACGAAGAAGAAGAAGAAGAAAAGTGATGCTCTAGTTCCAACTTTAGCATTAGTTGGTGGATTTATCATTCTGTTTCTGATAGCGGTGACTATCCATTTGTGGAAAAAAGGGAAACAACAAGAAGCTGGTAACTAGTACTTATAATTTAAAGAAGAGAAATTGCTCATAAACTTTTGTTGAAACTAAGTATGGTACCATTATTAACAGAAAATGCATCAAACACTCCTAATGACTTGTTAGGACCTAAAAAACAACAGTTCACATGCTTAGAAATTTCGAGAATGACAAACAACTTTGAAAGAGTTATAGGTAAAGGTGGTTTTGGAACGGTTTACTATGGCAAATTGGATAACAATCAAGTAGCTGTAAAGATGCTTTCACCTTCATCAGCTCAAGGTTATCAACAATCCCAAGCAGAGGCATGCACTTTTTTTTTTTCCCTTTCCATTTTTCTTGCAAACACAATGTTTTAATCATAATTTTATATCTTGAATTCCAATAATTGCAGGTTAAGCTTCTCATGACAGTTCATCACAAAAACTTGACTCGACTTGTTGGATATTGTCATGAAGGAAACGACATGGTTCTTGTCTACGAGTATATGGCCAATGGAAGTTTGGACACTCATCTATCAGGTCCTTTTGATCTTAAGTTGCCTTTTTTATCACTTTTTTCCTAGAAATTTCATTATTATAAGAGCAGAAACGATAAAATATATTATATTTATAGGAAACAGTACTGCAAAAATCTTGAGTTGGGAGGAAAGACTTGAGATAGCCATAGATGCAGCACATGGTCAGCCAAAAGTTTGAAATTATTTTCTAGTTAATTTTGATGTATTTGAAAATCTATCATTGTCATTATTTTTATTAGTTAATCCTTGTCAAACTGATATAAAGCAAAGTTTGGATTTCTAATTGTAGGACTGGATTACCTACACAGTGGATGTAAGCCACTTATAGTTCATAGAGATGTGAAAACCTCCAACATATTGTTAACTCGGAATTTCCAAGCCAAACTAGCAGATTTTGGCTTATCCAAAGTTTTCCCAGCTTATGATGATACTCATGTGACTACAAAGGTTGCTGGAACCCCTGGATATATGGATCCTGAGTAAGTACTTTTTATATCATCCATTTATGCGCTCTTAACAAAAGCAAATTTACCCTAATGTTCACAAATGATGTTGTACTAAAAATAATTAGCCACAAATGCTTCACAGTCCACTAAATATTGTAATTGAAACACTTAGGTCCACTACCTATTTTATGAACAATTTAATTCACTTGTTTTAAAAAAGTGACACCACAAGTACAAATAGTCATTTTTTCCCTAATTTTTCTAATTTTTTTTAAATGCTTCAATAATTATTTATGATAAAACTTTGTCCAATGTAGTTGAAAAAAATAGCCATTAGATTTAAGTGTATCATTAAACCTTGTGCTGTCACTTTTTTAAAACAAGTGGATTCAAATGCTCATGAAAATAGTTAGTAGATTAAGTGCTCCAGTTACAATAGCTAGTAAACATTCAGTTTATCTACTTTAAAAAATTAATTACACTAATTTCATGCATAATTTGTGTTGGCATGCAGGTACCAAATAACAAATAGGCTAAATGACAAAAGTGATGTTTATAGCTTTAGGGTTGTTCTCTTAGAAATAGTCACAAGCCGACGAGCTGTAAGCAGAGAAGATGTCGACGAGATA
>CM055643.1:11664288-11682691 GCA_029378325.1 Elaeagnus macrophylla
ATCTCACCATTCATTACAAATATATTGTTGAAAAGGAAAGGTCAATGATATCTCACCATTCATTACAAATATATTGTTGAAAAGGAAAGGTCAATGATATCTCACCATTCATTACAAATATATTGTATTAATTGTATATTTGTTCAGTTGCCTTTTATACTTAGAATCTCTTGTATAAAGCTACGTCTCTTGTTTCAATAAAAATTAATTTTTGGCAAATATTATTTTCCTTCTTTACAGATACAGGTGATATCAAAAGTATCACTGATCCAAGTAGTTGAAATAGCAATGGCCTGCTTGTCTTCAGAACCCGCAAAGAGGCCAAACATGCGTGAGGTTGTGGTGGATTTAAAGGATTGTTTGGCACTGGAATTAGAGAGAAAGAAAAGGAGTTGTGTTTTAAGAAATTCAGCTCAAATGTTCTCTGTAAATGCTATTACAGAACTCAACCCTTCAGCAAGGTAGTGATCTGTCCAAGAGAGACGACACCGAGTGACTCACTTCTTTTCCTAGTTCTACAATTATTTCTTTATCTGACTTGTATTATTTTTAAAAATGAAATTAATTAATGCAGTGAGAAGTGAGAACTTTGATCTTGGAAATAGAGGCGATTTTCTGCTTTAAAGAGAGAGATGATACTTTATCAGTGATGTAATGATGTTACGTATGACAAATATAACATTGAATTTCAATAATAATTGAACATGTAAATGATCTTAATTAGTGAGCTCATTAATTCTTTCAAAAAAAAAATTTAATGATAGAATATTAGTTTTATGACCTCGGGTTTGTTTTAATATCAATCCATTCCAAAATTATAGGAGTAGATACTAGAAACTAACAGAAAACACAACTAACTTGAAACGAAATGCAAACATAAAATCGGCAGAGAAAAGGTAGAAAGAAGAAGACACAGATATTATCAACTTCCATTACTGTGAGAAAAAGTAACTCTTCATTGTTTCATCCAAGCATAAGGTATTATCAGTATTCCACAACGAATACATTGTTCAAAATAAAAATAAAAATAAAAAGGGGAGAAATTATCCAAAGCAACTGAACAATTAGTCCACAATTAAGCCAAAAAAACATTAACTGGATATAAACAGCTTCAAAACTTGAAGCTTATGGTTCAACTGTGGTAACTTGCTGCCACTCACCATCCACAGCTTCTTTCCACAATGTTACGTTGTTATTGCCATCAGCCACAGCCAATAAGTTTCCAGTTAGTGACCATGAAACTCTCCAAACTGGGGTCTTAAAATCCTTCAAAACTTTCCCTTCCCATTGATCCCCTTCCTTAGCTACAGTCCATACAACCACTGTACCATCCTGTGAAGCACTTGCAATGGTAGACTTTGGAAGTCCCAAGTTGGGTGCCCAGGCC
The DNA here is from genome assembly GCA_029378325.1 of Elaeagnus macrophylla. Lineage (NCBI taxonomy): Eukaryota > Viridiplantae > Streptophyta > Magnoliopsida > Rosales > Elaeagnaceae > Elaeagnus > Elaeagnus macrophylla. Next base: position 11,665,676 of record CM055643.1, read on the forward strand.
ACATCTCTCACCCAATCACAATGCATCTGAAGGGCAGGGAAACAATCCATCTTCCAAGTCCCATTGTATAGCTTCCATACCTTTACAGTGTTATCACAGCCACCAGATGCCAGCTTTTGAACAGGGTCTAGAAGACCAGAACCAACTAGGGCTCCAGGGGCCATTGATGATGCCCACGAAACAGAGGTTACTCCAACAGGATGAGCTTGGTCTATCTTAGTGGTGTCCCAACCTCCATCAGCCCTAGCAGTAAGAACTGAAATATTCCCATCAGATGATCCACAGGCCAAGCATAGGCCAAGTTCATGAGGTGCCCAATCAATGGCATTCACGGAAGACTTGTGATCATTAAAAACATGAGCTTGTTGCCACTCATTTTGATTACCCTCCTTCCATATTATCACTTGGCCATCATATGAACAAGATGCAAGGATTGATCCAAACTTGGGGTGTGCCCAAGCTACCCTCCAGACAGGACCTTTATGAACAGACAATGTAGCAAGATGCTGGGAACCAGAATTGTTGCTCACGCCAATTATCTTAATGGTGGCATCAGATGAAGCAGTTGCCAACCGCTTTCCATAATAATCCATGACCACATCATGGACAGTGTCTCCATGACCCGTTTCAATCTTCTGTGCAGGCATTGCTCCTGATTTCTTTTTCTTGTTAATGCTTCTTCAGTAATATTCCTTGTCAGAAATTTTTTATTACTTGTTCCCTGAAGATCATATATCTTATATATCATATCCATGACAAACCTAATATCCACATTCCTGATAATTTAACTATAGCAATCAAATGATTCGATTCAACACTTGACAAAATCTTCAATTGCAATTGAAGTCTTATATGCTGAACGTCTAACGAATAGCATATGCTGACTACAATAAAAGTCCACAGTGAAAAGTCTGACAGAGAGGTCAAAGTCCTTGTAAACCATCCAATAACAAATAACATAGCAAAAATAAGCAACCAGGTAACAGTGCATTACACAATGAAATTTACAAGCTGAACGAAATACTATCTTATTACTACATATCAGCACGGAAATTTTCAAAACGGAGGAAATAAGAGAGAGACAGATCCGATGTCCTAGAAATTTAATTAATTATTAGAAATCGAAGCCCAAACATGTTCTTATATAACAATCGTGAAACTGGGATGTTCAATTCAATTAAGATCTACAACCAAAATGAGATAGATCTGAGAAATTCAGATTCAAAAACAAAAATTACCAAACAAGCGCATTACAAAAAGGGAAGAAAAAAAAACTACTTCACTCCACTCACTTTTGAAATACGAAAATCCCCATCTCTAGACACTTCAGCCAAAAGAAATGATTAATCGTATAGACTTAAAAGATTCGTGAAAAAGGAGAAAGAAATGAAATTTGGGCATCGCAGCAAGAAAATACAAAATAAAAGCCCAAGCCACGAAAATCAAATGAAATACAGGGAAAATAAACTAATCGGAAAATATGAGCAGAACTGCTTAAAAAAGGTTGCAAATTATAATACCTTTTAAGAGGGAGAGAGGGACGGCCGCGAAAGTGGTCGTCGTCGCGGCAGAAGATTGAGGAACAGGTAGTAAGTTGAGCTAGAGGGGTCTCGGGCTCACTTATGCTAATTAGTTGATTATATTCGTTTTTTACTTTTTCCTTCTCCTCCTCGAGTTTAAGGCTCTTTGGCCTCTAAAATGGGCAAACGTCTATAATGTGCCCCTGTGTGTGGCAAATGACAAATATATACCCCATATGACATTTCTTGTAAAATGTCGCCTTTCACAGGTTCTTCACTTGATATAGCCGGTAAACACTTCACTCTGGGCAACGAAAAGAAAAAGAAGAGAAGCCCAGCCCGCGTCTAGGAAACATATCGCGCGCTGGCAAACTCAAAGTCGAGTTTCTCTCCCAAACTCTAAGTCCCCTGCCCTAACCATTGAAGTTAATCCAGGAAAACATTTCGCGCGGTGCTGTGATTGAAAGGAAACCATCTCGGAAGCCGGAAGTTGGCGATCTTGGATCTTCAACATCCATCTCCTATCTCCGCCATCCCCAAGCAAACGTTTGTTTGTCGCTGCTGGCTGTTTTTGCAAGAACCGTTGACAAACCCAACGCAGGTATAATACTTCTCCATAAAATCAGACCCAATAACCACCATAACTCGTCATCGTCTAGTCATTCCCTTTAATCAAGTAACAGTAAGTTTTACATGAAGATATCTGCATGGCACTCTCCATTTGGTTGACGACATTATTGAACATTGCATTTCTGATCACATCTAATTTGAGAACTATCCATGAAGCTGCATAAAATGGGGTTCTGCAATAAATATTGTTTGAAACTGATTTGGGTCCATTTATTTTTGCATAAATTTATCTGGCATTTGAATTTTTTAGTGCTGCTCGTTGAAGGGATGAGTTTAAACGAGTTATATATACAAAATAAGCTCTTATCTAGAACTAAGATTCATGGGAATAGAGTTATATATACAAAATAATTGTTGGTAGCAGTTTTTTGTTATTGCTCAAACTCTACCTTTTGATCCTTGTATTATATAAGGTATATTTTCCTTTATTCTGAAACTCTTATCTCAGGCCACGATTTTTCTTTGTTAATCTTTTCTTTGTAATTTATAATTTTTATATATTTTGTAATTTTCTTTATATTAATGTATGTACATAATGCAATATCTGTTTGTTTACTAATTTGTTTCCTGCAAATATCATCAATTTTTATAGTCTTGAAAAATGTTAATTAAATACCCTCGATTTAGGTCGTACTTCAAAAACCTTTCAAAATACTCTAGTTGAATACTGTCCTTATAATTTATTAACTTTAAATCAATGCAATTATTATGAAACATCAAACCTTTAGTTATATTAAAACATGTTTTCTACTTACCAAATCAAAATATTATTATTATTATTTTAATATTTGATCCCTATTAGAGGTATGCATATACTAATAAATATTTTGGTAAAGGTAAGTTTAATTGGATTGGAAGATGAAATGAATCATGTGTTGGTAGAGGAAGACGAAGCGTTAAAATGCTGCTACATATTGTAAAGGTTAATTAATTATTATTTACTTTAAATATACTTAATGATAGGCTCTTAATAATATCAACAATTGACATTAAAAATATTAGCATAGATCAGCACACAAAAATAATCCAAACCCATGTAAACATAGGATAACATTTCAATTTTGGTGTCCTGACATTTGTGCTTTTATCTTTTGTGGTTACTTAAACATTTAGCCACTACGAGGGACTGTAAATGTATTTATATTAACACATCTTTTCTTTGATTAGTGTATAATACATTGTTAAAACATTGTAAATGTATTTATAAAATAATACATTTGTATTTAGATACAAAGGCCATGATTAGGAATTTAAACTTGTTTGCTTGGAGAGTAATCAATTGAGCTCTTAGAGCTCATTTTATGATGTAGTGGTACGAACTAAAAGACTAAGTTTTTGTGTAATTTAGAATTGGTAAACATGTTCAGACATGCGCATAAATTGATACATTATTACACATTTTTGGTCCTTTTATTTAAGTACTTCATTTTGTTTATTTAATCCTTTATATTTTGTGCAATTCTTATAGGTCTCTGTGTGTTCGTTCAATTGTTAGCTGCCTATCTCGCTTGGAAACGAGCATCGATTTAGCTACCACTAGTTCGCCTCTGTTCACGACCGTAAGGACAGCCTATTCTCCCACTTTGGACGACCCATATAAAATCGGTGCATTTTGCAGGCCACTATTAGATAGCTTAGGATTATGAAAAAACTAAGAAATGTTGATGTTGTTAGCTTGGTGTGTTTTTATTTTTGTTTTTTTAATCTATATTTTTTTAATGAAAATATAATAAACATTTTTCGTGTAACAGGTAATGGCATATGAAAATATTGAACGATTTCCACTGATTAGACGCGAGGACTATTTTATTGGGAAGATTTCTAACATGTCTAGAATGGAAGAAATAGAAACAATCAAGTCAAAATTAAATATGTTCGGTTTGAAGACGGAGTTTGAAGAAGGGTGCTTTGGATTTCTATTGAGAATGCACCAAATCGAGTTCACAGGACCTTTGGTGCACCTTCTTCTAATGATGCAAGATAAGAAACAGAGCGGCAAGGAATTAAGAATTGTGCATAATGGACGTGCACATCGATTTGGGTATGAGGAATTTTCCCTCATTACGAGTTTGATGTTTACAGGTGACGAGAACATTCCATCCTCCCAAAGTCGGTTGAAGGAACAATATTTCAGAAGGGACAATATCATAACCAAGTCAAGGTTATGTGAAGTGTACAAACGGTTACCAAAGAACACAAATCGTAATGATATTCTTTGTTTGTCACTTATCGTCGCTTTAGAAGTGATCTTGTTGGGGGACCAAAAGTCAAATAAGATTAATTTGGAATACTTGTGTCTTGTTGAAGATCTAGATAAATTTAACAACTTTCCATGGGGGAAGATTGTTTATGATTTCACTGTACGAAAGATGAAAATTTGTATGGTGAATACGGTAACAAAGAACAATAAGACATTGGAAAAGATACAAGAAGAATTGGAAGAAGAGTTAGGAGAGGATGATGTGAACATGGATGCTAATGAAGAAGATTACAAGGCAAGGAAATCATATGCATCTACTTCGTATAACGTCTATGGTTTTCCACAAGCATTACAAGTATGGGCTTACGAAGCCATACCAGCTTTGGTTGATGTTTTGGTTTGTCAACTTTCATCAGATTCAATTCCACGGATTTTGAAATGGGAGAACAATAAGACTGGTCGTTGGTTGAGGTTCAAATACTTGGAGAGGACTTACTTCAGCCATGATGATGTAAGACATTTAGTATTTTGTAAAATATTATTTTGTATTTTTTTTAGAACATATATTGAATGTTATTAATTTAATGAATTTGTAACTGTGATATTTGTTGCAGCTTTTGATTAAAGAAGTTTTGGCCCCTACTGAAATGGAGAAGGAAACGTTATATTACAAATCAAGCGTGGCTTGTACGAGAGGAAATGCTGATAATTTTGGTGAACAGTTATTTCAAAATACTGAAAGGGTTGAGAAGGGGAAGGAAAAATTGAACGATGAATATCATCCCTCTTCATCAACAACATCCATTGATAAGGTACGATTCATTTCATTTAGAATGTACCTACGAATTGATCATGTATAACTTCAATACTCACCACGATGTGGAACACATTTTGATTAAAATTTTGATCTACTTTATTTTTTGATTAGGTTTTGGAAGAAATGCTTGTTGTTAAGCAGGAAGTTCGGGAAATTAAGCAGATGCTTGCTGGTATTATACATGTGTTGAACAAGGGAAACATAAATGTCCCGTTTGAAGGTCATAATGTATTTGAAAGAAGCAGCCCACTGGGGGCATATTGTAGCGGTGATGTGGATGCTACAGTAGGCGTCAATATTGGTTGTGATATTGCACGAAACTCCAATGAAACGGCCGTTGGAGAAGAAGAAATTGTTAGTAAGAGTGAAGGCATATCTGTTGATGCTCAGTATGGTGAACAAGATAAAGCTTGTCAAATAATGTTATTAGAGGAAGAATTACAAAAAAAACATTTGGCAGTAGAGGGATATGAAATTGAGAAGGATTTTGGTACACAATCAGAGGACGTTGATATAAATGATCCAGATTGTTGTACTATTGTATCGGGTCCGACACCACCCAAAAAGTACTACATGAGAAAGCACAGGTCGGTTGGGAAATCCCTGAGATCTCCATATGATATCTACAAAAATGTTGGTAGGAAGAGGAAGGCTTCAAGAATGGATAAGTCCTCCAATGTACTGGACCTATATAACGTGTACGAAGGACTAGATTCAGATAAATACTTCCATTTCATTTCGTGGCTGCATAAATCATCGTCCAGTTTGGTGTAAGTAAATGATGCCTTCAACATTTTTATCTTACTGTCCTCGTAACATTTCATACTATATTTTACATTTATTTTTTTATTTAAATCTATAAATTGATAAAACTCATGTACAGTTGCTTCTTGTGCTTTTTATTTTACTTTAGTGACAGCATTAGTGTTGGTTGCCCTAGTAAAGGGACAGCAAATGCTGTATGGTTTCACCGTCTTTTGAAGAATGAAACAAACCTCTTCAACTCAGTAAGTATTTATATGCAATTGTAGATAATCTGTATGAAACATTTTTCTATTGCCCTCGTTTCCAATAGTTTACATATTGATTAGTCAATAGACATGTTCAAAATACCAATTAAAATTGTATCATTCTCCAGCATATTGATTGTGGTCTCTGGTTGCTGAGAAAGAAGTATCATTTAAGCCCTACAAAATTTCGGCATCAAAATTGGTCCACCATGGATTCTATTTTCTTCGTAAGTAAATGTTCTACGTTTAATTTATTTAATGTAAAATGGCAAAGATCTGGCATTGTTATGGTTAGTCAGTTACAGTTTTGTTTGCGATAGACTACGAACGATGAATACACATGTAAACTATATGAAGGTACGATTATGTTTGTAAAGTCTTGGCAATATTTCCATTAGTAAAGCTATTTATGCATCTAAATACTTGTACCATTATCCTTTTTTATTTTATTATCCTATGACTTGCTGAAATATGTATTTGTTTGCTGCTTTTATAAACCAATTTCTGCAGCCACGATTGTTGAGTCATAAGGATGAATGGCTGAGGGCAGAAGGAATGAATGAGCAATATGGTTGGTTCTCTGACAGGACTCTGACAAATTATATGCTAGGATCGGTTCCTGAATTTGGGGTGCCATGGTATGAATTGGACGTCTTATATGGAGTTATATCCTTCAGAGATCATTGAATTATGTTAGAGTTTGATATGCTGTCTCAAGAGATACACATCTATGACTCACTTCCATCTCATATCCGAGATGCACCTTTGAAGAGACAAATGCAAGATATATGTAAGATGTTCCCTGATTTCATCTACCAGTGTGGAGTGTATGAGAAAAGTCATCATGGTCGGATAATCTTCTCAAAAACTTGGAAATTGTCCCGTAACGAAAAGGAAAGTGTACCGATACAAGAAAATGCGTGAGTACAACACCTCGTTAATTGTTTTATATTTAATCCAATAAGAATTTGCTATTAGTGCAGCATATTTACTTTTTGTATTCATAATTTGCAGTGGAGATTGCGGGATTTATGCACTAAAATTCATTGAATATCGGACTACAGGAAATCCATTGATAATGATTAAGCACGAAGACATAACCAACTTTCGGAAGAGACTATGTTATGAATTGTATTATTCACGAGACAATGTTCTTATCATGTGATACTTGTATATTTAGCTAATACATTCGAAATGATTATGTATTTATTTTGTTTAGGGTCGTTTAGGGTTTATGTTATGTAATAGGTTGACCAATTATGTCTTTTCAAAGTTAACGTTGATTAATCGGTTGCTATAGTTGGTAATGGTTTTTTGGTTTGTTATTTTTCCTTTTGTATATGTTATTATTTTTTTTTCTATTCTACTGGAAGAACAACTGTTGTATATGTTCTAATAGCTGTTTTGTGTGGGCTATCAGTACAATGAGGTATAATTGGCATGCTATTTCTTTAATCCTACCATGCTATTCTCTTATGAATTTAAATTCTTCTAATTTTTGAATAAATGTATAATCTTTAATGTCAAAGTATGCATTTTTTGGGGTATAATTTGTTACATTTATTTAATGTCTGTGCAGGACCAAGATCTTTACCGTTCTAAACAAGTGCGAGACAAATTATAGCACCAATTTAGGTCAGGTTTGTCTGTTCCAGTTTTCTAGTTTAGTATTAACTGTGCCTTGTGGTGCTTGCTTAACTGTTTATTGAGTTTAAGTTTTTGCATCTTGAGAAGTCTTAAGCAACCAAATTCTTTAGACACTTATGGCTTTAGTTATAGGGTTTGTGAAGTCATAATATATTTGAACAGTCTCTTAACTTGAATTCATGTTCTTTTGAGGCACCAACAATATGTTTGAGTAGATGAGGTATAAATGGCAGGAAGTGCCTCCTGTTGAACCTTCTAACAACCTCTTTTTTGTCTGCAGAGAAGTTCCGGTATATGCTAGACTCATTGTATGTTGAAGTGAATCTGGTCTCTGAATTGGTATAAACTGTTTTCTTTACTTTGTTTTATGCGTATCTTTTTTGCTCATGATATGCACTGTTTCATTTTCCTGCTGCATAAAAACATGGGGTAAAATGTTTGGTTGCTAACGTTGCTGTTACTATCTTCATTCTATTTTAAAGTTCTGAAGTTAAGTAGCTATATCATTACAGGTGAGGATTAAATTGGGAATGGGTTGGCCTGAGGAAGTATATCAACCCGTTGGCACAACATGGAATTTAAAATTTCAATATGAATCATAAAGGAATAATAATTTGAGAAAAAGGGATATATGATTGGTATTTCTGGTTTATTATAAGAAGTGTTATATATGGATATATTTTGAAAAACTAGATGGGTAAATATTTATAATTTTTAACTTTATTTTGTTTCCTCTTGTTTTTAAATGTTTCTCTCAGCCACCTATTAACCTTCCTGTGATCTCCAGACCAAAATAGTTCTCCAAGACAATCAGTACTCGGATAACTTGAAAAGAATGTCCGACTGCACTCCTTGATTGTTCAGTACATCCTCTTAGTAGAGATGTTATTAGAGAGCTCATGATATCCATTGGAGGAATTCTTTACTAATAGCATGGTGACTAAGAAGTACCTGATTTTGAAATGGACATAAGTGCCAATTTGAGTACCCATCAGTTTAATCAGCATCTCGATACGTTTGAAGGCTTCTTTCTGCAGTGAGGCATCCTCTGAATAGATATTTTAATTTTCATAATAGTAAAAGATGAGTCAATGAGATGATTACCTGAGATATTATTAAGTTAGTTCTTGTAAATATATGTAGAGGAAATACCTGTGACACAATCAAAAATTATTTCTATACCTTGTATCAGGTGTCAGGTGGATATATGCCTTTTGAGCAGACTCATTGTATGTTGAACGATGTTATCACATTTTGAACAGCAGAAACTTTGCAGTAAATAATCCACTGTTTTTGCTTGTGTTTCTCATTTTTAATATTCAAAAATAATTTGCATTGTCTATTTCTGTGTTTTTCTACAGCATTACATGATCCATAAAGGCATGACAATTAACCAAGAGAAAAAGGAATTACTTATTTCAGTTCTATGTTTTCTGTAATATACATTTGTATATTACAAATTTAATGTGAAATCGTCTGTAAAGCCTTAGTATATTGTTTGAGCATACGTCGACTTAATAATCTACCAATGAACGGGGCGTATAAATTCAATTTCATAATACTAATGTATGAATCTAAAAATATAGAACATGTAAGCATATTAAGTAGTCAAATATAAAAGCAACGACAATAATATCAAATATAAGAAATTCATAAATTGCAATTGTGACTCGAATAAGAAAATGAGAGCAATATTTGATAAACATTTAGGTCGATTTAGGTCAATTTAGGTCGATGATCATTTAAATGCACAAATGATACATTTGAATGCAATGGGAGATCATACGAATACCAAATACATTTTATAATGATTGTAAATATCAGTACATACAATTGGTGATAGCAGGAATTTTCGTTTTTTTTCACAATTTCAGTCCTAAATGTTATTATTTTGATAGTACCCATATTACGAATATAATGTGAAATAATCTGTAAAGCCTTTGTATATTTTGAGCATACGTCGACTTAAGAAAATTGTTATGAATGTATGAATATGAAAAAATAGAACACGATGACATATTACTTAGTCAAATATAAACGCATTTATATCGAATATCGAATATAAGAAAATGAAAAAGACGAATAGCAGGAATCTCATAAGAATATGAGAGCAATCTTTAATAAATATAACCTGTCTCAATCGAATCTGATTGACATTGTTGTCATTAGATGACTACGATCATCACAAATATGGAAAGTAATGTTCGAACCTGTACACGTATTCCTTGTTGATGAGATTGGAAGTGGGACAAGCATATTGTTTGAGTAATTTTGTCTCTCAACTTCATCACCTACATTTCTTGGAGAGCATGAAACTCCACGTCCTTCATACATGTTAAACTCATTCTGTGATGGATTTTGAGTGAAAATTGTCTCTATGTTGTTACAAGCATGTAAACTCTCATTCTCTGGGATTCTTGTAGAGTGCAACATTTCTATGTTTTCAACGAAAAGAGGAGTGAAGTTCATTACAGACTGATGAACAGGTGATCTATTGTCCACAAATTGAACACAATCATTATCTTCCATTGGTGCACAGGTAGAATGCCCAGGATTTGTCATAGCAACAGAAACATACATAACAGCCTTAATATTCTTATCTTCGAGATGCAAGTTGATAAATTCATCCAAATCTTCATCATCACAAATTGCAACTGTTGGGAACACTGCATCATTCTTAAAGTAGTATTTAATTGACAAAACTTGATTGTATTTATCAATTTTCAATTTCTTGTTTAGCTTATCTTTCAAATGGTCGTAATCATCTCCTTTTCGTAACCTTATGACAATACCTTGTCCACCAATATACTCCTCTGTTTTATCTAACTTCATCCACTCACCACCATGTATTACCAATACACCCAGTCCATCCATCACAAATCTGAAAATATAATCCCAAAAATGAGTTATTTTAATAAGAATACAAAAGACATTGTACAAAATGTTCAAAAAATGAAAATGCACAAATGATACATTTGAATGGCATGGGACATCATACGTGCACTAAAAGTCATTTTAGAAAATCACAATATGTATGTTGGTATGTATTGGATTTAAACAATAGCAAAAATGGAAAAGAATTGGGAAAATCAGAACATTTAGGTCGATTTAGGTCGATTTAGGTCGATGATACAAGAAAATGCACAAACGATACATTTGAATGGCATGGGACATCATACGTGCACTAAAAGTCGCTTTAGAAAATCACAATATGTATGTTGGTATGTATTGGATTTAAACAATAGCAAAAATGGAAAAGAATTGGGAAAATCAGAACATTTAGGTCGATTTAGGTCGATTTAGGTCGATGATACAAGAAAATGCACAAATGATACATTTGAATGGCATGGGACATCATACGTGCACTAAAAGCCGCTTTAGAAAATCACAATATGTATGTTGGTATGTATTGGATTTAAACAATAGCAAAAATGGAAAAGAATTGGGAAAATCAGAACATTTAGGTCGATTTAGGTCGATTTAGGTCGATGATACAAGAAAATGCACAAATGATACATTTGAATGGCATGGGACATCATACGTGCACTAAAAGTCGCTTTAGAAAATCACAATATGTATGTTGGTATGTATTGGATTTAAACAATAGCAAAAATGGAAAAGAATTGGGAAAATCAGAACATTTAGGTCGATTTAGGTCGATTTAGGTCGATGATCATGTAAATGCACAAATGATACATTTGAATGGCATGGGACATCATACGTGCACTAAAAGTCGCTTTAGAAAATCACAATATGTATGTTGGTATGTATTGGATTTAAACAATAGCAAAAATGGAAAAGAATTGGGAAAATCAGAACATTTAGGTCGATTTAGGTCGATTTAGGTCGATGATCATGTAAATGCACAAATGATACATTTGAATGGCATGGGACATCATACGTGCACTAAAAGTCATTTTAGAAAATCACAATATGTATGTTGGTATGTATTGGATTTAAACAATAGCAAAATTGAAAAGAATTGGGAAAATTAGGTCGATTTAGGTCGATTTAGGTCGATGATACAAGAAAATGCACAAATGATACATTTGAATGGCATGGGACATCATACGTGCACTAAAAGTCATTTTAGAAAATCACAATATCAGTTGGTATGTATTGGATTTAAACAATAGCAAAAATGGAAAAGAATTGGGAAAATCAGAACATTTAGGTCGATTTAGGTCGATTTAGGTCGATGATACAAGAAAATGCACAAATGATACATTTGAATGGCATGGGACATCATACGTGCACTAAAAGTCGCTTTAGAAAATCACAATATGTATGTTGGTATGTATTGGATTTAAACAATAGCAAAAATGGAAAAGAATTGGGAAAATCAGAACATTTAGGTCGATTTAGGTCGATTTAGGTCGATGATCATGTAAATGCACAAATGATACATTTGAATGGCATGGGACATCATACGTGCACTAAAAGTCGCTTTAGAAAATCACAATATGTATGTTGGTATGTATTGGATTTAAACAATAGCAAAAATGGAAAAGAATTGGGAAAATCAGAACATTTAGGTCGATTTAGGTCGATTTAGGTCGATGATCATGTAAATGCACAAATGATACATTTGAATGGCATGGGACATCATACGTGCACTAAAAGTCATTTTAGAAAATCACAATATGTATGTTGGTATGTATTGGATTTAAACAATAGCAAAATTGAAAAGAATTGGGAAAATTAGGTCGATTTAGGTCGATTTAGGTCGATGATACAAGAAAATGCACAAATGATACATTTGAATGGCATGGGACATCATACGTGCACTAAAAGTCATTTTAGAAAATCACAATATCAGTTGGTATGTATTGGATTTAAACAATAGCAAAAATGGAAAAGAATTGGGAAAATCAGAACATTTAGGTCGATTTAGGTCGATTTAAGTCGATGATACAAGAAAATGCACAAATGATACATTTGAATGGCATGGGACATCATACGTGCACTAAAAGTCGCTTTAGAAAATCACAATATGTATGTTGGTATGTATTGGATTTAAACAATAGCAAAAATGGAAAAGAATTGGGAAAATCAGAACATTTAGGTCGATTTAGGTCGATTTAGGTCGATGATCATGTAAATGCACAAATGATACATTTGAATGGCATGGGACATCATACGTGCACTAAAAGTCGCTTTAGAAAATCACAATATGTATGTTGGTATGTATTGGATTTAAACAATAGCAAAAATGGAAAAGAATTGGGAAAATCAGAACATTTAGGTCGATTTAGGTCGATTTAGGTCGATGATCATGTAAATGCACAAATGATACATTTGAATGGCATGGGACATCATACGTGCACTAAAAGTCATTTTAGAAAATCACAATATCAGTTGGTATGTATTGGATTTAAGCAATACCAAAAATGGAAAAGAATTGGGAAAATCAGAACATTTAGGTCGATTTAGGTCGATGATCATGTAAATGCACAAATGATACATTTGAATGCCATGGGACATCATACGTTTACTAAAAGACATTTTAGAATCATTGTAAAATGTCTTTGGTAAATGCATTCAATATGACACAAAAACTAAACAACACAAAAAGTATTTTAAGAATTTATGAACTTCCTGCACCTCGAAGAACAGAAAATAAGGCTGTAAAATTGACCCAAAAAAATCATTCAAACCAAAATACCCATCAGGCAAAGTCAAAATAAATCTAAAAGTTATACATCAAAAGCGATCGCTACACAATAGCACTCAAAAACTTTCAACCTCTGCTAATGCTATTCAAAAGAAGGCACCATGAACAAAAAAGGTAAAAGTTAATCCATGAATCACAAGCAAGTTATATAATGTCGAAATAACAAAGCAAGCAAAACAGTACATAACATCGACAATCAGAGAGAGAGAGCCCATTCTTGCTTCTTCCACGAAGTTTTTTGTTAAATCAAAACAACATACAAAAATCTCTTGTAAACACAATAGAAATAACTTAAATTCTTAACAATGAAATATTTTGTTTTAATAATAAATTGGAATAAGCCTATCAGACTACCGAGTGAACAACATGGTTAAAAATATGTTTAAAAATAAAAAACATTAAACAACATGGTTACTTTATAGATTTTTTTTTTTTCAAATAGCTTGCTACTACCAATAGTAGTTGGAACACTGAGACACAAACTAACCTTGCTGATAAATACACAGTAGATCAAATTATTAAACGTATAAACTTTCCTCCAAACAATCAATGCTACACCACCAATTCCATTGCTAAGTTTTGAAGCATAACAGAAATTCCATATGATTCAATCATGTTCCATACATTAATATATCATATACATTAGTTAATGAAGTTTACACTCGGCTAGGCAAACACTAAAACACAATATAACCACAAATACACTTCTGCTGGCTACAAGCATTCAAGAAAAGAATAAATGATAATGAAAAACTTAAATAGAAACAGCATTCCGATCAGACAAACAAATAGCAGTGAACCATTTAAATGATTATTTCTATATTTCTAATCCATTCAATTCATGAATCGCCAAAATAAGAACGAATATGAAAACTGAAATGTAAATCAAACAATGAATACCTGCACGAGGAACTGAGGAGCTGAGGGACGGGGAATTGAGGCGCTCAGGGACGGGGAACTGAGGAGCTCAGGGACGGGGAACTGAGGAGGCCACACGAGACGGAGACGCCGTCGGCGATGGGGCTGGAGTTGGAAACTGAGTATTTCTGCAAACTTTCCTTAGGGTGTTCGTTTGAGTGTTTAGCGTTTAAGTGTTTAGCGCCTCTTTTGGGCTTTTCTTATTTTCAGATTTCGCCCGCCTCATCCCCAAACAATTAACCGGCTACAAACGGTGAAAAGCGACATTTTGCAAGAAATGTCATATGGGGTATATATTTGTCATTTGCCACACACAGGGGCACATTATAGACGTTTGCCCCTCTAAAATAGCATTCAGGGTTTCATTTACACTTTTACCCTTAACCTCTCTGTCTTTTTTTTTTCTTTTCATTTTTTTCCAAAAATAAAATATTTCACTACTATCAAAACAAGTACACCTCAAAATAAAATAATATTGAACAACAACTTAAGCTACGAGTGATTTAAAATAATTACATAACGAGCCATATGCTTTTTAGGAAAAAACAAGACAAAAACAAAATTGACTCTTTAATATATTAAAATATATAAAATAATTAAAAAGGTCCAGATCTGTTAACAGTTGTAAAATAAACATTAAGTTTTGAAGTAAAAGAAAATGTCTCAATCTTGTTATACTTGAGTGTTATTGTAGCTCATCGAAATCAAATTGAGATCTTTCGTATACTTCATCATATCAAAAATATCTCACGCAATCACTGCACAATAATGACGCACCTAACACAACTAGGGGTGAACAAAAAAATACAGAACCAAACCAACCCATCCAACCCAACCCAAACCAATCCAAAAAAATCGGTTTTTAAGTTTTATTGGTTTGGTTCGGTTCTTCATAATAAAAAACCGATTAATATTGGGTTGGTTTGATTTTCATTTATTAAAATCTTAAAAAAACCGAACCAACCCATATATATATATATATATATATATATAAATATTTATATAATCATTACAATTTAATTTAT
Organism: Elaeagnus macrophylla; assembly: GCA_029378325.1. Lineage (NCBI taxonomy): Eukaryota > Viridiplantae > Streptophyta > Magnoliopsida > Rosales > Elaeagnaceae > Elaeagnus > Elaeagnus macrophylla. Next base: position 11,681,117 of record CM055643.1, read on the forward strand.
TTAATTCATAGTTTACACTTAATTTTTTATTTTTGTAGACATGTTTGGAAAATAACATACCTTAATAAACTCAATGGCGAGTTAGCGAAATCAATGATTTCAATATAATATTTATGTTTTATTAATATATTAGAATATGGGAGCTTGGAACATGTTTGAAATTTTATTTTATTTTTATGTTTTTTTTTGGATAATTTAAGTATTTTATTTTTATTCTCTATTTTGTAATATACTGTAGTCTATATATACTAAAGATTTGAATTTATATGTTTGGATTTGTTATTTGTTGCTAATTAGTTATGTTTATAAAGGCAACCTTTTTTATTTTCGATAATATTTTAGAAAAATTTATCCTCTATTTTGTTAGTGAGAGATAAACAAGTTTTGTCTATTTTTGTCATTACAATTTAAATATTTAAACAGAATTCGTGCAAGCACTTCTCTATCAAGTACTCTCATTTATTTTATCTTTTATTCACATGATACACGAATTTGATATTATTTAATTATTTATCCATTATAAATTTATAATTACATCATCTTTCATATTTTTGTCGGTAAAGTTTTCATTGCATGAATAACATTGGTGAACAATATTATTAGATCTGAAAGTTAGTAAATTTTGTCAAGTATGTGATTACTATTCCTTATTGCTTATTTGTCTTAATTTTAAATTTTTTTTGCACTTTGTATTTGATATGAATAATGGTATTAGATAAGTGATCGATATTTATATTTCTAAATTTAGGTATTATAATAAAATTAACATTAAAAATGTTAGAAATTATATATAATACAAGAGTTTTAAAAAAATTTAATAAACAAAATTCATTACCGTAAAAAGAGGAAGAAATTTCCTTTAACCAACCCAAACCAAACCAAAAAATTTGGTTCGGGTTGGATTGGTTTTTCAAATTTTTTGGTTCGGTTCGGTTCTTGTTTTTAAAAAATCGATCATATTGGATTGGTTCCAATTTTAGTCTAAACCCAAACCAACCCATATTTATTCACCCCTAAACACAACACTTGTATGGTGCTTACCCCACAAAGGAAATAAAATAAAATAAAGAAGACGAAGACGAAGACGAGGTAGGCACGTAGCTTACTGGAGAGAGTCCTTTAAGTAGAAACTCCCTTCCAATAGGAAACAAAGATAGAATGGAGAGGTGAAGAAAGGAAGAAAAAAGTAAAAGAGAGGGAAGATGGTGCTTGGTTATTATTTTAGGATTCTTTTTTAGAGAGGGTAAAATTAAAAGTTTTAAGAGAGAGGACGGCGAAAAAATGTGGTTTTTTTTTAACATGGCTACTATTATGTATTAATAAGATAAATGTGATTATTATATAAATTTATACATATTTTTACATTTATATTATTTATATAATTATATTGTTATATATATCAAAATTGTTTTAAAAATTAGATAAATGATTAATTTTTTAAAAAAAATATTGACATATAATACAACATTAAAAATATAAGTGTAAAAATTAGTACGAATTTATATATCCTTAAATTATTCATTTAAAAGATATATCTCAATATCAACTTACATGTTTTGTTAGATGTGAGTTCAA